>CAEFZX010030785.1:0-84975 GCA_903066825.1 Alfaro cultratus | reverse complement strand
GAGCTGGAAGAAGTGGCTGGGGAGAGGGAAGTCTGGGCCTCCCTTCTGAAGCTGCTACCCCCGCGACCCGACCCCGGATAAGCGGAAGAAAATGAATGGATGGATCAGAGCCATGAAACCGTCTTAAAATTAAGAAACATTAACAAATTGAAATCTCTCTTTACACTATTCTCCAAACCAGATATTAAGACGCACTTTTCTGACATACAAAAATACTGACTTTGGAGCCACAACCCACCACATTAACACGTTATTTCTGTACATGGATGAAGATCTCTGAAAAGAAAAGAATATAACAATGCAACAATGCATTCAGCTGAAACAACCAAAACACTGAGTTCCTTTAAATCAACGCTGGTAACCCATTTCTTTATTGTTGCCTTGGATTCATAATGGCGAGTAAATTGATTTATATATTTAATGTTTATTTGTTTCGTGATAACATTTTGTTAGCCTAATAGCATAATTACTTAAGTCCCATTTTACAAAATAGGTCTTAGGCAGTTATGCTTGTGAATATTTTCCTTCATTTTCTTCTTAATCATTGAATAAATGATGAAGATCTTCCTATTATGTCTTTTTGGGTCTCCATTGTGTTATGCATAAGATCTGTGTTTGCTATGTAATGAAATCACACTTTTGGTTGCTTTGTTTGTATATTTTTCTCCATTCTGGACATAGAAATTAACATAATTATCACAATTATCATTATCAACCACAAGCCTGAATACAACTGAAAATGAAAAGATGAAACCGTAGTGCTTTAGATTTGATTTTCACCTCTTATGATTTGAGCAGTCCGTAAGTTCACACTTCACCCTTTTTATATTTTTCCCCTATAGATAAACGTAAATCATGTCATGTATGTTTTTTTTTTACCACCGCTGTCATGTTCTGATCTAAAAATGGAGAAGATTTGGGGGGGAAAAAAGATGTTTCAAGACCTACAGAAATCCCAAAAAATCATGATCAAAACCATTTTGGTTTGACACCTTAGAATATATAACACGATTACCGACTTCAGCAGGAAGAAAGTGAAAATGACACATTTTATTTAACATGCAGCATCATGTGGCTGTAACGCATCATCACACTTCTGAGTCATCTGTATTTTAAGCGCCTTTGAATCCCTAACAGCAGCGGCATGGAGCTGATGTTTATTGATGTTGCGTTGTGTGTCGCTGAGAGACTTTTTTTATTTTTTTTTATTTTATTTTTTCACAAATCAAACCACAGTGAAGCTGTGCCAGAAATATCCTGTCAGACATCAGACAACAGGGACGGTTTTGTTTTGTGGGTTTTTTTTCTCCCCTCACAGAAATAAAAATTCGACATCACCAGACAACAAAGAGGGTTGAGAAATGTGAGGCACGCTGCCAGTCGCTCTTCCCAATACAATGAAGTGGATTCAGCGTGTGTGTTTGTTCATTTGGGGGGGGGGTTTAAGCACAGGAAATCAGGAATAAGATTATGATATAAATAATTTCGAGATTCTCCAGTAAAACAGCAGCATGATCTAATATTAGCCCGGATGAGATGTGCACCGTAACATACTTTCTGTACAGATGGGCTCAGTGGATGACGCCATCTGTGCACTAAGCCTTTCTGTATTTATGTCCACAATCATAAATCAGGGTTTTGGCTGTTCGTATACATACTTTCTTTTTCTTCTTTTTTTCTCACCGAGTATTTTGAGTTGGTTGCAAGCTCCTCCCCCTCTCTGAGCCAGCTGATCATTGGTTTTGGGTTTCCCTGGGCAGAGCAGCTGAGCAGAGTGCTTCCCCCTTCCTTCGCCTCCACATACTGCGGCGGGGTCGCTGTGAATGAAGGTGGGGCTGTAGAGACAGAAAGAAAAGCATGCACTTAAAGTCTGCATTACATGTGTTTTAGTAAACAAACAGGTTAACTACTATCTAATGCTCTGCAAGACGCAGAGTTTAGAGCTTCACCTTTATTCGTGGTCCGATCACACCAGGATTATACTGGTTTCACTGGTTTTACGTTCCTTCAAAACCGTTGGGAGGTTCAGGGGTTTTCGCAACGAAAACAAGATCAATTTGATTTGTTAGGGAGTTTTCTCATCTCATAGCCAATGTGGTTCAATTGGGGACCAAAAATGTATAATTTGTTACATTTCCAGCTGCGCTGTGTCAAACGAACCAAACCCTTTAAGAAAACCTGTTCTCCTCCTCGCCTGTGGTGGCGCTGAACCAATGAACGAAAACGACACTAGAACCTCTGAAGAAGAGACAGATCAACTTCTTTCTTCACAAAATGTAAACAAAAGTGATTTGTAGGATTTCTCTGTTGTCAGTGGTGAAAGACCACAAGCTATTTCTCCTGCTAGCGCCAGACTCAGGTTTGTTTTGATTGTGTCTACCCAGAATGCCCTGCGCTTTACTTCACTTCCTGCTTTTAGAGCCTGTTTCCAGTTGGGTTGGCATTCACATGTGCATTCAAACTGCACCAGAGTTCACATCAACCTAACTGAGAGTGAGGTTTGTATGAGCACCAGAATTATCTTTTTTTCACATTATGATTCACATCTCCCCAAATGAACCGGACCTTTTCGGCAAGCGAATTGGAGTTTGATTAAAGCGGATTAAACAGGGCTGGTGTGAATGCAACCTTAAAGCTTTTTGATTCCAGGATGCATCTTCGTGTGGATAACAATTCATCATCGTTAGTTCTGCGTCACAAAATCCCGAGCTCGTTGCCAACAAAAAAAAAGTACTCACAGAAAATGATTTTTCTAATGTGGTTAAAATAATATTTCAGGTGCAGAGAAAGACTTTTTCCATTTTATACGTTATCAAAATTCAAGTATCTTAAAAGCCGCATCTCGCGTGCCTCAGGCTTTCATCACAACAAGCACATCCTCCCAGTTCTGAATGAAAAGTGTTAATACTCCAAAATATGATCAGTTTTATTAGAAGAAACAACTTCACATATCTGCACAGCAAATACATTTATCTTATGTTTTTTTTCATTTTATCTTACCTTTGTCTAAAATTAAACCTGCCACCCACATTAGATTAAAAAAAAGAGAGAAAGAACCATTATTATCAATATCTTAACTTTCTTTTAGACTAAAATAATTCTGGCTGTCACTAAATAAAGAGTTACTAATTATGTGTTTTACCCAGAGGTTTTCAGTTTTATAAATACATTCAGTACCAGTGGCCTTTACTGAACAGGAAATGGCCCTGGAATGGGGAATCGAACCAAGGACTGTAGCCTAGCTGCACATGTGAGCCATCCAGTGCCTCTCGTTTTACACTTTATTGTTGTGTGCATTATTCAGGAAACTCTTCTAAAATATATTTTAATTTTCAAGCAGTGGTGAAATAAAGGCTAAATAAAATTTAACACACACTTACATAACCTTACAATAAAGTACAGTAGGCGTGTTTAGAAGTTGACAAAAGGATTCAGAACATCTAAAGAGCTCAAAGCTTCACTTTCCTGAGTAAAGGTCACTTTGCTCATAATCCAATAATAAGAGAGAAACTAAGCAAAATTAGCATTAAAGCAGTAATATGGAACTTGCAGTATTTAAAAAATACTTTTATTTAATTTTTATTTACATATTTGCTAAAACTCACTGTCACCATGACAGTATAAAATGAAACAGATAATCTGCGAAAAAGCAGAAGAGCTCATTTTTTTGACAGATCATCTATCTTATATTGTACTGACATGACATGGTGAGAGTTTAAACAAATACATTAAAAAACACTGTTTGCATAAATGTACATAAGGGAAAAACTGTTCAAATCAAACTAATCCTGTTTGAAAAAGTGTTTATTCCTTAAAACCTACTAAACTGCCATCAGGATTTGAACGTAAAGTTTGTATTTTTGGTTGTGAATATGATTGCAATTGTGTCAAACTCAAAATCTATTGGCTTATAAAGCTGCAGTATGAAACTTTTATGAAAATAAGATTTGGTTGTTTTTTTTACATGTTTGCTAAAATCATCACTCTAGCTCTATAAAGTAGTGGAGGAGCTTCACTTTTTCACGGATTATCTGTCATATGCCAAATTGTCACAATATGGTGACGGTTTTAACAAATGTTGGGGGGGGGAAAAAACATATTTTTGTAAAAGTTACATGCTGCAGCTTTAAGGTAGAGTTAAGCAATCTTTTGCTAAAGATCCACTCAGGTGTTTTTACTTTTTCAAAATGATCAGAATGAAACCTAAACATTTCTCTGCAGCTCTTTTGTAACGTGTTTGTCTGTTTTTCAGTTGTTAACAGAGAGACAGCAGAGGTATGCAAAAGCAATTAGACCCTACAGTTGCTGCTCATAATGTTTGGCGATGTGACAGCCACCAGCTGCACGCCGGACATGGATCTGAGTGGATAACAATGCAACTTACATGCTTCCTATTTAGCAAAAAAAAAAACACACTTTGCACCATCGCTGTGCATCCACCTGATGTTTCTGAGCTCCTTAAACAGCCCCCGCCGCCGCTGTGCTGCTAATAATTTCCTCGAGGCCACCAAACTGCAGCTCTTTCCTTTCTACATAACATTTTGATTATAAATAGTCACACCGAGTTCAGTTAAATAAAAAAATAAGAGCGCCTTGGTGAAAAATGGGTCAGCGCTTGCCGCTGGGAGTGCTGCCATGCTTCAGACTGCACACAGGCACCTGGCATGTAATAAACAAATTACCCAATTAACACTTTAGACATCTGTCTGTCCGTACCGGCCTTTCGCTCTCTAACACCCATTACATTACATGATACAGTTGATTAAAGGAGATTCTTATAGAAAGTACCAGTGATGTATCCTTCACCCTTTGATGATTGGTAGATAGCTGACAGAAACTGGTTTTAGGTTGTATAAATGTAGTTTTTGATAGATTCTCAAAGTGACTCTATGCTGCTGATAATTACATCGTTTGATCGCCCCTCTACGCGCCGCGTGGAGCATTTAGCTTCGTTTCCACTTTCCTCCAGGGAACAAGCATCAGCTGAGAGGAAGTAGGTGACAAACGTGGCGTTGCTGTGACAGCAGCAGATACATCAGCCCACCGGGGAATTGTTTCACATCGTCAGCTGCAGCTCCGCACGCGGGAAGCGTCACCGCGGACGGGGGGAAACATGGGAATTACACAAAATAATAAGAAGAAAAAAAGCAGCATCCTGCGCAGTAAACCCCTGCCCTACTTACAGATGCTCTGCATCAATTATCTACATTAAAAATATGCTTGAAGAAGTTATGCTCCTTCTGTTCGTCTCTGTAGACCAACATGGCACAACTTGTTCAAGAACTTTAAAGCAGTTTCACATCTCTTCAATCTCCTCGTACTCATTTTTTTTTTTTTTCTAAGAGAACGCAGCTCAAAAAGAACAAATGTTTTATTGGTTTAACAAGGTGAAGTTGAAATGCTTCAATATGAGAAGTAAAAAGCATTCAAGGACAAGTTCCTGTCTCTACTAAAACGGATGCAGTTCACAGAATTCAGAATATAATTGATTTTTAAAAATCATTTACACAAATTCTTGACATGCTGGACACTAGGCAGTACCAAACCTGGCAGCAGTATTCCATTATAAGATCATTAAAAAAGAACTGCATTTTGTTTTTGTACTTATGATGTGCAACTAAAGTTCTCTGCCTTTTTCCTCACAAGCTGCCGGAATTAGAATTAGTCTAAACATTTGCTGTGTTTGAAAACCTAGGTAAGTAGCTAAAGCAGCTACTTTAGCTAAACTAAGTAGCAAGCTATTTTACTAAATAGCTAGCTAGTCTAGCTTCTTCAATTAGACATGCTAAACTTGTAGTAGCATCTTTAACTAGACTAGCTAGCTAGCTAGTCTAGCACCAGCTGCTAGACTATCCTAGCTAGCTAGCTAGTCTAGTTAAAGATGCTACTTTAATTAGACAAGCTAAACTTGTAGCTACTTTAGCTAAGCTGGCTAAAGTAGCTAAACTAGCTAGTGTAGCTACTGCAGAACAGGACACTTTCTTATTCGATTACAAGCTAACCTTGTGATTTTTACTTTCGCTACTCTCTGGCTAAAGTAGCTAGACAAGCTCAAGTGGCTATTACAAAACGAAAAAATTTTTTCTTAGTTACTCGATTGACAGGCCAGAATAATCACTAAATTACTCAATTACTAAACAATGATCTTCAGCAGCCCTAGATGAGTGTATGTAAGCTTCTGGTCAGAACTGTACTCATTTTATTGGAGATTTATGTTTTTATTTCCATGTATTAGTAAAAGTAAATCAATGTGCAAAACAAGAAGAAAATGAAAGAAACGATAGAGCCTTAAAGGTCAGCAACAAACGAGGTTCAGTCCGAGACCCGAATGCTAGATTATTACTCACTAAGTGGCACGGTTGCGAGATTTCATTAATGATGTTTTCGGACGATTTCACAAAGTAGCAAAAAGGAGGAAGACGCAGTGGATGAAAGAAAGAACGATGAGACAAAGAAGTGCCAGAGGACAGAAACGGAGCGAGAGAGACTGGCCTCAGTGTCTCTTCCGGGCACAAGGCCTTGCCATCTGACACCTGCCACTGAGCGGGCATGGAGTCCCTGTCCGCTTGGCAGGAAGTCGGCGCCCACGAACAGGAACACAAAGGAGGAGTTCATGCAAATACCAACGGCCAGAGGAAACGAGTGTCCTTTAATGTCTGCTGGGCCCGGGCGAAGCCACCTGCTTCACCTCAAAGACTCCCATTTAGAGGACTACAACGACTTTAGATGTTTCAAATACTGAACCAGCTTTCAAATTGTGACACATGAGTTCATATCAGTCCTGCTGCTGCACCTCAAAGAGTTGGGAGCTTGTTGCGAATATTAACGAGGCGGTAACAGAGACGCAGTTTGCTCAAACAACCAAACATCGACACAAACGCGCCCACAGATGCTCTCGAACCTCCCAAAACGGCACAAAAGGAGCGCGGCGCAACATGACCCATTCAGCCAATTCAACTGGCAGACACAGATTTTCTATTAAAACGGAGGGTAATTCATAGCGGGCAGCGGGGTAACGGGCAGGGGAAAAACAACATTTTATTCTGCCTTTATTACAGCCATTTAAACAGATCAGCATATTTATCCTAAAGTGGCTATGCAAGCAGTCGACGCTTCTCTACACATTACTTTACACACCACGTCTTGTGATCCTTACTCAGATGTGACAAGCAGTGGGAAAAGAAAAAAGAAAAAGACCATGCAAGAAATCGAAGAGAATATGCATGACTTTCACGCAGCTCTCGTTAAGTTCACAGACCAAAAATATACGTGATTAATGGCGTCTTACCCCCCCAAGTCACTCTGACGATGCGGAGGAGTGCAGCTTTCTGGAGTCTGTGAAGTTTCAGGAGAAATCAACACTTTGAGTCTTAACATTTCTCTGTTTTATCACTTGAATTCTCCAGGAACAAAAAGAAAACTGCTGCTATAAAACAGAATTAGAGCAGGAGGTGATCTCATTTATGCTAACGTGCAGCAGCCTCACCTCATACTGTCCTGTAAAACTCTTTATACGCTTCGAACCTCAGGTTAGAAGTATTTCTTGAAGGAGATTTTTATGCAACATACCAACACAAAGTACTCCAAGGTTGTCAAGGAAAATGACTTTAAAAGTTTTTGTTGGAATTGGGGAGAAATTGAAGCGATGTACCAATATCACAGGATTGAAGCATGGAAAATCCCACATGTGGAGGAAAAGCTAACTCTGAGTTCACACCGTATCCAAGGTGACTCTTGGCAATGGCAGCATTATGCTGAGGTAACGCTTTTTCCAGACATGAAGCCATCCAAGAAGCCCGAAAACATAACTTGAAATTTGCAACTCACAGACAAGTCCAACAACTTGGCACAAGCAAAAAATACCCGGGATCAGATTAGGGAAAAGAAATTAACAGAATAAACAAACTCCAGACCATCCATCCATTTTCTTTACACCTTGTCCCTAGTGGGGTCGGGAGGTGCTGGTGTCTATCTCCAGCTAACGTTCCGGGTGAGAGGCGGGGTTCACCCTGGACAGATCGCCAGTCTGTCGCAGGGCAACACAGAGACAAACAGGACAAACAACCATGAACACACTCAGGGAGAATTTAGAGAGACCAATTTACCTGTCATGTTTTTGGACTGTGGGAGGAAGCCAGGGTACCCGGAGAGAACCCACCATGCAGAGGGGGAACATGCAAACTCCGTGCAGAAAGACCCAGGGCCAGGAATCAAACCCAGGACCTTCTCGCTGCAAGGCAACAGTGCTACCAACTGCGCCACTGTGCAGCCCACTAAACTCCAGACCTGAATGAAAATTTTTTAAAAGTCTATTGGCAAAATTTTTAAATTTAAATTCATAACCATCTCCATCTGATCGGACTCAGCTAGCTGGAGCTATTTTGCACAGAAAGCACAAAATAAGTTCTGTCTAGTTGTGCAAAGCTGCCAAAGATACAACTATAAGACTAGCAGGGCTAACTGAAATGAATGGAGTTTTCTGCAAAGTATTACCAAAGGGGGTTAGATCCAAATAAATGCACAACATTAAGACGCTGCTATTAAAGAAGTTACATTTTTGTGCCTCTACTTCACAATTCTGCATCACTTTGGATCTGTGTATCTAGGATAGAGTAAAAATAACATTTATTGCCACTGTGGGAAATTTTCAGGTGTAGTATCAGCAATGCATGAAGATTAACACAAAATCTCTTTTTATAAGAATATAAAAAGAGAACTATGAATACAATGCTGTGCAGTTATTAAAATTATTAAAGATAGCATACTCAATCTAAAAAAAGGAAAAACAAAAAGAAAAACGTGCAATTGAGTTGGATATTAAAAAAAAAAATCTACAAAATTTGCGTGTGTATTTAAAAAAAACATTTAGAGAAATAGACTCAAACTGTATGTAGCAGACAGCTTTGCAGAGAGTAATAAGACACAAGCGCATCCCTGTCTGTGATGCTCCGCAACAACGTGAAGAAGACACACTTCACGCTGGATCCTCGGAGCCACTGGGGCATTCCAGGGAAATGCAAAGGTGCAGATTTTTTTTTTTCTTTTTCCGCCTGCTCATCAGTTTGACGGCTCTCAGACCATCACAGACGAGCAATCCTGGAACCGCCTGAAACTGGCCACAATCAATCCTTCCTCTGAGCAGCCTCTCGCTCCTTTATTACCTCTGGTGGGGGTTTTTTTTCCAAGACAGAAAAGAAAGCTCTGTGAAGCTCTGTCAAGCATCATGAAAAAAATGCTAAATGGTTAATATCTATATATTGGAGCAGGAACTCAGGTTTATGGAGAGGATGTGAGTGAAAGGCTCCAACCTATAGGGCCGGCCATGTTAATTGGCTCCCCTGTAAAGATGAGTAGCAAGCACTAATGTTGATAAATATTTTATTGCAGTAAAATACTCAGTGGATTTTATAGAAAAGAAAATCAACCTTTCATTGGAGTTTATTCATTGAGTAGGGAAACTCTTTGAGTGTCCTACAAACACCATATAAAGTTTGATATATTATCATCATCACCAGAGTCAGACTTATTGGTACCACTGCTTCCTTTGCACAACCTCATTTTAGTCAATATCACTTTGTTTTCTTGTACATGATTTTACGAGGTTGCAGACAGAACTAAAAATCGGTCTCTTTAGATCAGTGTTTCTCAAACGTTTTCAGGCCGAGGACCACGTAACCCATTTCACACACTCACGGACCACCTCAGCTAACGTTCCGGGCAAGAGGCGGGGTACACCCTGGACAGGTCGCCAGTCTGTCGCAGGGCTGTATTTAATTTAATTTAAATAAAATAACAATACCAACTGCACGGTGGTGCAGTTGGTAGCACTGTTGCCTTGCAGCAAGAAGGTCCTGGGTTCGATTCCCGGCCCGGGGTCTTTCTGCATGGAGCTTGCATGTTCTCCCTGTGCATGATGGGTTCTCTCCGGGTACTCTGGCTTCCTCCCACACTCCAAAAACATGACTGTCAGGTTAATTGGTCTCTCTAAATACAACCAACACAGAAAGTCTAACGCTAGCAGGAGAAATGGCTCACGGTCTTTTCCAAAAATAAAAAAGACATCCTACAATCACTAAAATCTGATGCCACTCCACTTTTATTTACATTTTGTGCAGGAGAAAGTTGTGCTCAGTGTCGTCTTCAGATTTTTTTGTGTTATTTCCTTCAGTGGTTCTTGGTGCAGCGCCCCCACAGGCGAGGAGGGGAACAGGTTTCTCAAAGGGTTTGGTTTGATTGACACAGTGCTGTGTGAAAGCAATCTGCACCAGATGAAAATGGAACAAACGTTTTCACTTGTCTGATTTATTCCTGAGCTGGAAGAAACAAATTCACACTAAAATTCTTACTGTTTTAATCATAATAGTAACGCCACTCAAGTACTCATCTTAGTCTTTCCTGAACAATGAGTTCCAGTTTACCAAAGTCAACATGTTTACGTTTACTGTATGGTGGTAGAACAGAAAATAGATTTTTTTTGGGACGTTATATATTCATTATATAACGAATATATAGCTATATAACGAAATATTCGTTTACAACAGCCCTAAAAGTAAGCATAGTTGTACCATCTCTTCAACTACAAACTGACTTACCAAAGGATGATGAAAGTTGTCATCATCTGGTATGAAGATGTGATGTAGAAGGAAAAAAAAAAGCTCAATGCTGTGTCCTTGAAACAGTAGGTATTTTTTTTCCTCTGTGAAGCTCAATGGGCTTATTCAACAACAACACATCCTAGTTTACTCCCTTCTTCACACGAGCAAGGCCATTCATGCAGGCCGATGACTCACCGTTGACCGTGAGGTGCACCCAGCTGCCGTTGTGGAAGGTGTCGTATTGTTGCTCCAGCATCAGGACCCTGCACTCGTACCAGCCCTGGTCCTCGGAGCGCACCGGGTCGATCTGCAAGGAGGCCTTCCCATGCAGAGAAGCTCTGCCTGCAGACAGAGTTGGGGGAAAGAGGAAAAAAAACGCTGAGTTAACCTCGGCAACGCCATAAAAAATTTTTTTAAGGCATGTCGTTTTCCACAGCATGAGCTTTGCTGCTTGGCAAAAAGGAACATAATTATCTAAAATTATCTAATTTGTCCACAATTGCTGAATGTGTTTTTCTTAATGTGACTGTTTGGATGTTGTGGTTTTAGGAATGACGTAATCCCGTTTACTGTGGGACATTTTGTATCGTCCTCAGCCAGGGCGATGTTTAAAGGTTGCAAATATCAAACAATTTACTGTAATTTTTTAGAATCGATTCATAGTCTGCTTTAAGGAAAGTTAGTTCTTCGAAACTTTTCTGCAAGAAGGAGTGTGCGCTGTTATTCTGCTTTGATCAGGGGTCATAATTTGGGACACGGCAATTAATTTTTGTCACTTCCGATACCGATGCAGATATCTGAGGTTTGGTATCGGCCGATACTGATACGATACAAAAGAACAGTTACTTAAAATGTTTCTTGGTTTTTAAAACACAGACATAAATGTACAGAGTTATACATCTATTTGATAACTGTGCACCAGTTCAGCATACTTAAATACACCAATAGCTTCAGACGCTTGGACAAACATGATAAAAACACAACTTTAATTTGTTCAGTCTTGTTCAGCAATTGGGAGTATAACAGCCAATGTGAAATGAATAATAAAGAAACAATAGATTTACTACCTTGGTCAAACATAAAAATTAAACTACAACAAACCTTTCAAATGGTTCTGAAAGTGCAATTAGGAATTCTGAATGTATTGTAAAATAAATATTAAAGCATGACGTCGATAAAAGCACGAAGCATAGAAATAGACGGAATAGATCTGCCCTTATCTGGATCGGGAACATCATCACCGATAACCCGATCTACAAATGTTTTCAATATCGGGACCGATTCAGATATTTATATCGGATTGGTGCATCTCTGGTTGTAAGCTACCATATTTTAGGATCTAGGGATCAGAAGCAAACATATGAGCAAATGTAAATGTAGCATTTACTGAAATTTTTAAAAGTTTAGGAAAATTGTTTTTCACATACTGTATGAGAGTCAAACGAATATGTTTAATGTTAAATCCTTCAAAAAACTGATTTTCAGTTTGGAAGCTTTGGCAGCTGAAACTCGTTGTACGACATCAGGCTCCTGCTGGCAGGTTAATGTCAATAAATCATAAACTATGTTCCAACTAAGTGAGCCATCCCATCCAGGTGTCAAAAATTCAAAAACGTAACAGAAGTATTGCTATAACTATTTAAAGATAACTTAACAGCCGTGTGGCTCCAGAATCAGGATTTAAACATGAAGCTGTCTGCAAGACGAACCTTCATCTGAATTAGCATAAATCATTTGATGTCACACTGCAAAAAAAAGTCAGTCTTGGACTTCACAGAAATCATATTTCTCACACAACTTTCCCATCCTCGACTCTTCCTACTTCAAGGCTGGGGATAAATTGGAATTCTAAAAAAGGAGGAAATCACAAGGGATGAGAGATTTAAAGGAATGCAGGCGCATAGCAGAAACCTTCAGCTGCCGAGCGAGCCGCCGGCACCTCCGGCAGCCTCTGACAGCCCGGCAGACTTCTGCTCCGTCTGACAAGTGTTCAGAAAAATGGGGGGGGGGGGGTTTCCCAAAAAAAAAACTTTGATGTGTAGATGTACTGTAAGTACAGCTTCCTGTCACTTCAAAGCGAGTGTCAGGCAAACAGATCGACGTTGAGGGAGGGCTGAAATTGCTCTTGCGGGAACGAAGCGGCATTAGTCAGGTACTAAAGCCAAGCACGGCTTTCCTACTATAGGGGAAAAAAACAATTATAGATATATTTTCAGCAGAAAATCAATCCAGCAAATAGGAAGAGGGAAGAATATCTTTTTAAAAAATCTGGGGGGGGTTTCTGTGCGTTTTACTTCAAAGCTGTGATGTGCTGAGTGCGTGAGGCGATGGGGTGAAGCATCACGATCACCCTGACCTCCAATTTGTCAGGAAGTGAAATGGTGCTGCTGTGAACAGAGTTTAAAGGACTGTATCCGAGTTGGGACCGGCCTCATGGGTGCCGGGCGCCGCTCACGCCGTACAAGGTTCTGTCTCCTGGGACAGCAAAGCTCCTGGTTCAGATCACATGGCTGATTTGACCATAACAGGAGAGGCTACAGCTACCAAACGTAGCGAGACATGACCAAGGCAGCGTTCCTTCAAATCTGCATGACGTTTCGCTTTTGTTCTGCTTCGCATTTATGCCAAACCGTGGAGTTTGTGGTTGTCACATGGCAAAATGTGGAAAAACGTTCAATTGGCATGAATATCTTTGGAGGAAACTGTCCTGTGTATCATTTCTTTAGGGGCTTTTTTTATTAAATGGTAAATGGTCTGAACTTATAGAGCTTTTCCAATAATTTTGACCACTCAAAAAAAGTAGGTGACTACTGTGCGTCATACTTTATACACCAACACAGGTCGGTAAGCAACTTGTGGTTAAGTGCCTTAAATCGACATGAGACAACAGGAAGCTGAAGTCGGACCTACAACCTTCCGGTCACAAGACAACGACTCGACCCACAGCCGCCCCTACTCTGCATATACAGTAGGTCTAATAATTTAGTGTGTGTAATCACATTATACCACTATAGTGATGCAACTGAAAGTGACCTGGTAGCAAAAAAGAAAAAGGAGAAAAACACATTTTACCAGACAGTGTGGGAACAGCAGGATCTGACGATACATTTTCACATGCACATCTGAATTATTGATTGTATCTTTGCTGGAGTGAGAAAACAAAAATAGATGTTTTTAAATGCAATTGTTTCCTTTTTAGCTGCAGGGCAAAGTGGGAAAATGATCCAGCTTAACAGCAAGGTAGAAATGTCTTCCCCCCCCCCCCACATTCAGCATAAATACCTGTTGAACTGAGAGCATTTCTTTCCAAATGAATTGTGAAAAAAAAAATTGTAAGTACGATATTTATAGAGATTTAGGTCTGGTTTGGGTAGCATCTGGGTGATGGAATAATCACACATGTACTCTATTCATCAACTTTCCTCGCACCGAGCAAAAACAATTCATGGGAATAGCCCAAATGAGCTTGGAGACCACACCGAGCCATTAAGTGGCCCAAACGAGCGTCTCATAAAGCCGAGTCCGGCGTCGCCACAAACACGAAATCCCCAGAATGCACTTTAATCTACGTAATGAGACCGGCCATATTCAAATTGCATCTGTTCGCCGATAATTCCTCGATGGCTGACTCCGAGCCACATGGCGGACGCCCACTAACGGCGTCCAAGCGAGCATGGTGAAGTGTCGGAGAGCGCCGCTTGTTCAATCCCCTCCCCCCCGACGCAAGGAGGTTAGAGCGAGCAACGTGAAACGCTCCGGCAGATTCCGTGCCTTTTGAGACCGACGCAAAGTGGAGAAAGAAAGAAAGAAAAAAAAAAGAAAGGGAGAGAGAGGGGTCCCGAGATGATGATGCGTGTTCGTTTCAGTGAAGACCTGTTTCAAAAACCATAAGGAGTTTCAGTGAATTAATTACCAGTCACCTACTTTTCCCACCTTCCATATGAATAAAACACATAAAAACCTGACTAGTTTAGGGACACACGAGAAGTGAATCTCCAAGCTGTTTTTTGTTGGTTGTTTTTGTTTGTTTTACAAGCCATGCGTTTGCTCATTTATCCTTATTACGTGGTCCAGGGAGGCTTTGTAAACTGATAAAAAGTTGGTAAAAGGGACTCTTCTGATCTTCTTCACAAAAGCTTTCCTTTCAGAGATGCTAAAGATGTGATGGATGCTAGCTTAAATCCCAGTTATGTTAGCATTGCTGCTTTGATAGATATTTTAAGATTAAATGCAGAGTTCAGACTGTTCTGTTTTAGTATCTTGTTGACAGTACACCAGATCCTTGGCGCTTTACAGTTCAGTATGCACAGATTGCCTATCTGCATATTTCTTTTTGCCATTGAGCGCATCTAAAATATTTGAAACACTATTCAGCTCAGGAAGCTAAAAACACCTAGCTTAAATGACACTTTACTGGCTAGCATTTGTAACCAATCCAGGAGTGCCTTTCATTTTCCTTGGCACTGATTGGCTTTATCCTCAAGCACAGTTATGTGGAAGACTGCAAAGATTAGCTTATGTGATAGTACTAAGATAGTAGATTTTCGCTAGGGGTACGCCAATCAATCGATCAGCCCAAATTGTCTGAACTTTGGGTGATCGGTAATCAGTAATTGGCCAATATTTGAGAAACCATATCTTTGCAAAGATCAGAAAATCCACCAAAGTTTCTCTTTAGAAGCTTTTTTCCCTATATAACCTAAACTGTAGTAGGTTATATTTTAGGTCGTTTTTAACTAGCTACAAAGCGGGTGCATTTTCTTTTTGGACTACAAGGGAAACCTAAAACTCAGGGCACTTCATTGGTGGTTTAAGTTGTTAGTTTGTCCTCAACTGACATCAAACCTTGTGATTTTGTAGAAGCAAAGTACAGCTGGGCACTACCTCATGTTGAGCTTTAAAAAAAACTTGTATTGTTTCATGGGGATTATTCAGTGTTTTTTTTTTACTGACGGAGTCAATTATAACAGAAAATATAATTTAAAAAAATTGGAATTAGCCAAAATTGGAATTGGCAGGTCAGGTTTTTTAAAGATTGCCATTTTCTGGTCAATCTTTTAGGCAACAATACTTAACTCTGCAAACATCAGGGTTCCACTGTACTTCCTGTCAGTCTGTATCCTATACAGACAGCAATGAGAACGATTCTAGTTTGGGAAGACTGACACAGGGTTTTGGCATATTTTACATTTCCAAAATTCTCCAGAATCAAATTTCTAAATTCTTTTCCAAGTTTCATCAGATAAAACCTGGAAAAATAACAAAGCTCCATCTCAAAATTTATAACAGTCAAATGAACCATGAGGATTATCCTGAACTAAATGCAGCTTATGAACTTTGATACAGTATATTACCAAATGTATTGGATAACCCTTGTAAATTCAGGTTTCCCAGTCGCCTCCTTGGTCACAAGGTCAGCCATGAAATTTCCTCACTTCTAGATGTTTCACCGTCAACCGTTCGTGGCATTATGACAATGTGAAAGGGACAGGGAGCAACACCAACTGGACCGCAGTGTGGTAGTAAAATCTCGGGGCGGGGTCAGCAGATGCTGAGGAACATGACGTCCAAAGGTCTCCTACTGTCTGCGGTCAATGGCTGCATGACTTTCAAACCTCAGATTAGCTCAATGTCAAAGAGAGGTCAAAAAAGGGATTTAAAAGCCCAAAGTGTTACATCACCAAGAATAATTTTCTCCCTCCCTACCTTTAGTCCAAAAGAAATTATTTTCTTTTGGACTAAGAGATTTTTCAAAATTGAGCTTTGAGAACCAGCTTATTTGTAATGGACTCTTTAAGTGATACCATTTAATTTGATTGCCATAACCCCCTTTACTATTATTATTATCACTACTGCTATTATTATACATCGCTCAGCAGTCTGGTCCAAACAGGCTGAGTTTTTCTTTTGACAGAAACCTAAATTTCCTAGTTTCCACCAAACATCAAACAGCAGGCAAATAGTCAACATTTAATGTGGTCTTTTATTTAGCCAATAAAAGACCACATATTTCCTCCAGGAGCTGGTATACTAAAACCAAAGCAAACACTGAATTAACATTTAAGGGTTATAGCAAAGCGACAACATTCGTCGGAGAGAAAAAAAAAAGAAAACGAAGCCAAAAGCTACAGTTTTAATGAGGCTAGCTGTGCTTCTTAAAGGTCCCAGAGTTTATTTATATTGAGCTTCTACACATACTCACAGTTTGACACTTGAGCTAATTGTGAATACTTATGAAGTCAACCAAAACTAAACAAAGGGAAGAGTTAAGGCCCTGCAGTTATTAATGACCGACATTTAGCAAAATGGAGATTTTCTGACAGGTTTGCGACTCTCGAGCTTCTGGTGGAAAAAAAAAAAAAAAGATCTCTAAAAACTGCCTCCATACGTTTTGATTCAAACTACATTAATCTAAATGAACCGAAAAGAGTGAACAGAACCAACAATGGTGGTCTGAAGCAGAGGGGATGAACATCTCCAGTTCAGGCAGCAGCAGCGTGGGACAAGCAGCGCGAGGACTGGGTGACCTGTGAGCGCATTGCCCACTGAAATACCCTGCTGCTTGTTGAGAAGAGGAAAAAACAATCTGTGTTTTCACATCAGGTTCTCCAGCAAAACTAGAAGGAGTGGCTAGATTCAGTGCTAGTTTTCTGAAGAAGGGTTTCTGGAGGCGTGAATACTCAGTAAACGTTGACAGAACCAGAACGCTAGCATACATGTAGCTCGCTACATCGACTACAGCTGCATCTTAGAACAGACTGTAAGGTATCATCACTGCTATTTGAAATAAGGAAGTACTAAGGTCGGTGATACAAATACTGAGCAACACTTTATGATTTTGCTCAGAATCACAAAGTCCATGTTTTAATTTCTGTCTTAGTTTATTTCTAATTTTTTATTTTGTTATCATTAGTATTTATTTGCTTGTTTTTTAAGATTTTCAGTGTTTTCCCCTTTCCTCCTGTTGTGACATCTCTAAGTTACATTAAAACATATCCTCATCTTTTTAAATTCTTTTAGTGCTTGGTGTGATATTTTCCAAAGTGATTTTTTATAACTGCCCCACTGTTTTCTGCCTCTGCAAAACAAAGGGGGAAAAAAAAAGAAGAGTAAGTTCTGCAAATAAAGACTGGTTTGCAGTTTGATAAACACAACCATGAACTTTCAAAGTTGGCAACTTAGAGTTTGGGAGCAATGGGAGTATGGGATTTCTTTTTTTTTCTGGTCTTTTAACACCTTCTGTTTCTTAATTCTGTGATTTTTCCCCCCCTTCATTAATGTAGTGTATCACACCATGTATTTTCTACATTGATATTAAATTAAAAAAAATAACAATTTGTATCTGATTTCAAACACTGTCAACACTCACCGGTTATTTTATCCACCTTTTATTTATTTCTGCAATAAAATCTTGCTTATATCAGAAATAAACAAGCTTAGAAATCATTCAAAAGTGAAACCTACTACTGATGGATGAACCAATTTTTCAAACTACTAAACTTTTTTTTTCTTAACTTAATAGGTAAAACCGCACACCGATGTTTAGTGAATACAACTGCTCATCTTATATTACAATTATATAACTCTTAATCAGATTTTTGTCATTTCTGTAAGTGATTTTTTTCCCTGTACGCTATAGCAAGTAAATTCTTCACATTTTCTGCATCTCACATGGAGGTTTTCAGCCCACTCCGCTGACTGTATGCGCTCTGTGTTGCATTGTCACTGGAGTGTGCAGAAAGCCATGTATATATCATGCAGCATTAAACTGCTGAGACTCTCTTATTTCCCCTCTGTTCACCCAGACGCAGCAGATGCCTCTCCGAAGGCCCGAATGCCGTGTTCATGGAGCAAAATGCAGCTAAAAGCCCGGCAACGTTACTCTCTTTACGACATAAAGACCTCAGCACGTCATTTTTTACGATATACATAAACACCATTGAGCTTAAGTACTGCTCAGAGACAAAAAAACCCCATTTATGTATGCAATCTGTGGATTATTAGTAGTCGGACATTGTTCTGTTCTCGCTTTATGATGGGGTTTGCAGCAGCAGCAGCAGCTGCAGCAGCAGAAGAAAAAATGAATTGCATAAACACTGCACTGTCCCTGCAGAAATATTTAATTATATCAAGCCATGCTAAACAGAGATAAAACACACAAAAACAAGAGTAAAAAACAATATGAAGAGGTCAGAGTTACAGGTTTAGATTTGCTTCCTGCTTTTAAAGATGCAGCTGTCAGTTTTAGCCCAATTTATTTTTGTCCCAGTGAGCAAAAGACGTGATTTAAAACCCCGGAGTCTGTTTGCATGACTTGTTCAGCCCCGAATCCCTCCGACTAAATTTAGATCATATTTAGCCCAAGCTGCTTAGTTGCATGGATCTTAATTTATATTCCACACAAACAACTGAAAACATGGAAGATCTGCAAGCTGATAGTGTAGATCATAGGAAAAAATGCCAGGGAGCAGCAGCGGACGAGGGTCTTTTTTTACATCGATTTAAGGGTTTGATTTATGGTCTGAATGTCTTTTTCAGACAGTTTTCATAAGAAAATGTTGTGGCTTTATTATTTTCAAAAAATACAATCATGAGTCAGTTCAGAGCTAAAAAAAAAAAAAAACAATATAAGGGACAAAAATAAATGAATAAAAATAAGAGAAAACCTAACTGTAATCCTATTTAACATATCACAGAAATACTGGATATAAAATACTGAGGCCTGAAAACAAAAGATCAAAGCTGAATAGATTTTTTTTTATTTATTTTTTTTTTAGATGGACGGATCAACTGATGAAACTCCACATTATTCAAATTATGTAATGCGACACAAACGTCAGTACTTATTATTCTCATAAAAAATTGCCACAAAATTACTTGTCAAACAGAGAAAGGTAGTTTAGTGATAGAAAAAAAAAAGACTGCTGTGACAGGAAGTGGGGCTCTGAAGCATGTCAAAGAGAAATGAGAAGGTGCGGCTGCTGTCCGGGTGTCGACACGATGAAAAATGTGCGTCGAAACCTCAAATATTCATAATCAATGCGCATTGAAGAGGGTGAGGATTTCCTCAGCGCTAATTTCCATAAACGTGCGATGAAGAAGCTCCATTTTATCGTGTGGCAGAACCAGAGCTGCTGGTTGGAGAGGTTTTTATGTTGGAACACAATAAACTTTAACGCTTTTGTGTTTTTATGTGAAAGAAAAAAACTCAAGGTGCCACATAACTGTAAATCTGAAGGAAAGAGAGACGAAGTTTTCAAAATTCTACGCATAGAAATATTAAAAGTGAGGTTTTCTTCCCACGTTTAGGAAATGCAGGTCAGGCTTGTAGAATGTGTGACTTCTGATTGTCCTTGAAGCAAAAGGAAGCTTTACAAATGCATGCCACACTTTTAGGACATTTGACAAGAAAATGACATTTCTTTTAAAAACTATTCACTCTTTTCTTTTCACTTCACAATTACTCACTACTTGTCTCATAAGTCCCAATAAAATACCTGGAGGTTTGATATTTTATTGGGGCAGAAAAACTTAAGGCATGCATACTCTTACAGGGCTCTCTCTGTGTGATCAGATAAACTTTCCAAAAATGATTTCTAATTTCGTGAATATTTTTGGCCCGTTTATTAACATGCAGCGTGAAATTCTGTTGACAACTCTGCATCTGCTGCTGTATAAACAGTCATTTGGCTTCCTCACGAAAAAAAACCTTCATCCTTATTTATTCCAAGACAAATCATATCACCACGGATTCAACACCTAGTGGACACGAAACCCTTGATGCGGCTCGTTTCTGTGTGCTTTCAGAGGTGGACTAGGCGGCATCGGCCCCTGCCCTGTCTTACCAGTGTACTCTGGGTCCACATGAGGAGGGTAGAAGCGGAAGTTGATGAAGAAGGGGATAGGCACTCCGAACTTGAACCACTCCACCACATAGGGGGGCTGCTGGCCGTCCAGGGGAGGGGACACGTCACACCCCAGGATCACGCTCTCTCCAGCGCGCGCCGTCACAAACCGGGGCTCCTCTCTCACTCCGTGGGCACCTGCGTGGCAGCAGACAGAGGCGGGCTTTGATTAGGTCAGATTTTCTCTTTATATATATTTGTTAAAACTGTCACCACTTTGTGACAAATGTTATGAGATAGCTAATCTGTGAAAAGATCGACTTCCTCCACCTCCTCCTTTAGCTACTGTTGCCGTCTGAGGGAATGCACCGCTCACCAGCAAAAACAACCAATCAGAGCCAGGAGGAGGGTCTCAGCACTGTCAATCATCCTCAACCTCATGTACGCACCGCTAAATGTTCTAAAGGCAGAGAAAAAACTTACCGTTACATGAAAACAGCTCATCTACCGTCATCGGTGACTATGCTACCTACCCTGAGCATTCAGGAACAAGCTATGCTAGCTGCCACAAGAGATTGTGATTGACAGCGCCAAAACCCGCCTCCTGGCTCTGATTGGTTGCTTTGAGTTAGCTCTGGGAGAAGGCAGAGATCTTTTTTCTTCTTCTTCATTCATATATAGCGTGAGGTCAAAACTGAAGAAATCTTTAAGGGTTTAAATACATCCTGCAGTTGATCAACAACTCAAAAAAGATAAATCATTTTTGTGTGGGTCAGTGTTACTCTAGTGTAGCATCTGGATACGTTCAGTGCACATGGGGAAACCCTCCACCCTGGCCTTCCCTCAACCATTGTCCCGTATCGTCATCTGTCACCTGCATCTGTTGGTGAATATTTCGCGGCCGTGCCGTACAATAAACGAGCTGCCAAGAGGCTTCATTGATCCTAGCTGGCCGCTGCTCAGACGAGCTTTACTATTAGAACCACCAAAGCCTGGCGCCTCGCCACCAATGTCCTGGCAAGCGCTGCAGAGAATTTGACCTATCAGATGACTCAAAGGTCGGCGTACCTGCCTCAGCAGAACGCTCACTCTGGGAATGGATTTTTCTCCAGCCAACGCCCCCTCATCGACCGGCCGGGACCGGCTGAATCTTCGCCGTCAGAGCGAACGTTGACTGCCGAGCCCTCCTCCTGTCCGGAGGGGGGACCATCGCTCCGGGGGAAATCAGGAGACATGCTGACGTTCCCAGCTGAATAACTTAAATGCTTTCATTAGCAGGATCGTTTGCATGAACAAGGCAGATTTTTACCTTGAAAGAAAAAAAAAAAAAAAAACAGCACTACAGAACATGGAGGTTTTATGAGCTCAAGCATGGGCTGCTGTTACCGTCTGAAATGATGTTAAACAGCCTCTTCCTGTTGTGTTAAAACAGAAACCACGGGGTGATCTGCAAGTATTGCCTTTCCGACTGAAATTAAAACCCAAATATTTTCATCCGGTTCCCCCGACTGAAAAAAATTAAAGCTTAACTCCACCCCTGCAGGCCATATGCACCACTTAGTGATTGTGTTTACCAGTTTAATCTGCATTATCCTGTGACAGAGTTAATCCACTTTATTCATTTCAGCCAGCACACATTCTGGACAGAAACAGAGCAGATTTAATCAAATTGCACATTTTAAAACAGAGATGTGTTCTGCCCGTCACAGGCCTCTGTGCTGGAATCTGCTTTGCTGTTTGCCCTTCTTTGCTGACGATTTTAAAAAAAAGCCGTGCAATACTAGTCGAAGTTCTTAACATGAGCAACAAGAAACACATAAAATGCCTTTGTATTATTTATTAAACTACAGATTACTCTTTAAGTAAGTAAGATTGCTCACCTTAAACATTAGAAATTACTAATTTCAATAGAGAGGCAAAGGTATATCAGCTATATTTTGTGAGAAACTTAAAAAAAACAACAGCGTTTTCTAATAAGAGAACACATAATAACAGCTAGGAACTTGCTATAACAACACCCTTTAGTGTGGAAGTTGTTACAGCAGGAACAAGCCTCAAATGTTTCCATATTCAGGTTCAGTACTGGTATAAAGTCAGATGAGGTACAAAAGCTGATTGAAGCGTCTAAAGAAAACTGAAGCTGTTAATTATATGGAGTAAAGCTTCAGCAAACAGGAAGTTGAAAACAAGTGAGTATTGGTTTAACAGTAAAGAAAGAAACTGTGAGAAATACTGTATGTAAGTAGGTTTGTTTATGGTTTATGTAATTTAGCAAAAGGGTGTTAATACCAGGACATTTATGGGCCAATTTTCATTGCTTTGTATGCTAATTTCAATAAATGAAATGCTTTGAAACCTTCTGATTGCTCACTCAATTTACAAACAAGCTATTGTCATTTATTGTTTATTCTCATTATTAGCTCTCAACAGCTTATTCAAAGTTTCTCTAAAATTTTGTAATGATCTCTTATGTGTTGTTTAGACTTCATAATTTTGTTTCCGAAGGCAATTTGTTGCCCTTATTATATTTAGGGTTGTGCAATTAAAGGGGCCTGAACGTACATACGAATTTTTGCATTTTTGTTTATAAAAAAATGTAAAATCATTTTTGATTTTCTTCATTTCACAATGATGCACAGTTTATGTTGGCTTCAAAAAAAAAGATGCACTAAAGTTTATGGTTGCAACTTCAAATTTAAGCACCTGTAGACCAACTGCGAAATGAACAAATGTTTCCTCTTTACATCCGATTGTTACCGCTGGCCACCAACACACTGGACAGATTGGTCTGAGTAAGTTAAGTCACGTGAAATGCAAACTCAAGCCCCGAGAAACAAGAGCGCATGCTGCTGAAATCCATTGTTTTCTCTGCAGGCGGTTTAGGTCGCACTAGCTTAGCAGCTTGGGTTTCCAGTTGGCTCTGCGTCTGGGTCCTTGTGGCAAGGAAAGAGCACATCTCACATAAGTATAAAATATTCCCTGGCAAACTAATTCATCAACCCTTTATAAGGCAACAATAAACACCGGATTGGTCGCCGCTTTTCATTTCCCTAATGGAGAATGAAAATCCTGGGGGAGTTTATGAGCTGAGATGTAAGAAATATGTTTGTGTTCAACAATGATCCATGACTAAGATTTTACAATTAAACAGCAGTAAAAATATAAAGGCATCAAGACACTTAAGAGATGGTTGCATCTTGATTTTTTTACTTATTTTTGGCACTGTCCCTAAGCTGACCTGAAGTTGTTGCAGATGCTCTCCAAATACATGAAGGTAAGATTCTGTTGAGTAAGACATGCATAAATCAAACACCTAATAAATCCTCCAGACCCCCCAAAAAAGTTCATTCATATATTGCTGGCTTTACTGGATTTATAGCTTTGATCGTGAATTAGAGAAAGGTAACAATTCAATCAGCCGGAATTAAATCTGTGGCAGCGCAAACGGCTCAGGTACAAAAGCAAAAATAAATACAGAAATAAAACACGGAGGGAGTCAGACCTCACTGTTTGGCAGCAGTTAAACAGTCAGTGCTGCAACGAGTCCACCGCACTGACTGATTGGGCTTCAAGTATGGATTGTTTACTTTATCGAGCAATTGGCTAATTATTTCCTCAATTAATTGTTTCAGCTGTAAGTTGTCTGAAACAGTAGCGAAGGCCTGTCAGACAGAACAACAAGCCTGTCCAACAGCAGTTTGCCTTGTCCAGCAGAGATGGAAAAATTTCTGTTTATGTTACAGGTTTTGCCTCTCTTGTCTTCAGGAAAGCACTTTGGCTCAGTCTCAGACAAAAAGAAAAGCATGCATGTAAGGGGTTTAAAACAGCTTATTTTTATAACATTAAGCATTTGGTTAGACCTTATGTGTGACATATTGTTTAACTATCATTGCCATTTTATCACATATCTTTTGATGAAGAAAGAATGTGGTGATGGACAGCAGTCATCAATCTTAAGAACTGGAAGTTGCACTATAGTGAGGGACGGTATGTGTCTAATCATTCGTAACCACGGAGAAAATCCCATATCATTATATAGCCTAGCATATAATGCTAGGCTATATAATGCCTAGCATTATATGCTAGGCATTATATAGCCTAGCATATAAAACTGTACGAAAACTTTCGTACAGTTTTTCGCATGTACGAAAAACTGGCTAGCTTCTAGACTTTAGTACTCTTAAGTCTCAGGTTTAACGAAAAACGCCATTTATGACATGGTGGTATAAATTGTGTGGTGTGAATTCAGGCAAAGTCATCGATTGGATTAAATCAATAAACACGTCAAGGGGGGAGAAGGTATGGGTCGGTTTCTAAGTTAGTTAGAAGTAGAAACCACGGCTATACTGGTAAAAATGTGGGCCACTTTCTAAGCTTCCTTTTTCCAACTTTTACAGATACAGCCATCTAAAAACCCCAACTCGGTGTGCTACACAGACAAATTAGTTCAGTTAAAGCTATGGCTATACTAGCAAAAACAACTTGGGGAAAATAACTGCAATACTCTCGTCTCTCACTTCTGATGTCCGTCATGGCGCCTCAGCGTGATTAGGTGATGTAGTTGCAAAGGGACAATGGCATTCAGCATTGCCACTCTATCTTCCAAACATTCTCCAAATCTGTCATGATTGTGATGACGTGTCTTGTTTACAGTTCTGATGTATGCTGAAAAATGTAATAATATTTTGCCTCTGCTTAGTAGTGAAAAACTAAAGCTCATGTATCAAAACTGAACTGATTAAAATTGTGTCACCTCTGTATTCTTCTGACACTGAAAAGGCTAAAAATGGTCTTAAACTTCTCTTTGCTTAAACAGCACACGTCACTGCGCTTTGATTGCAGATTTTAAACTGAATACATTTACAAAGTCCTTCCACTGCAGTTTTAAAATGGTAGCTAAGCCTAAGAGCTAAAACTAACCTAAAAACAAGCTCCAATACCAGAAAACATATGAAAACCGAGGAAACTGAGCAAGGCAATTACAGATGAGCCCATGCTGGATTTTCTGAACCGAGCTCCCTAAACGTCTTTTTCTCCCATCCGAATGATATTTCACAGAGTGAACCTAAAAGCTAATATTTAGCTCAAGCCTGGGTTTAATTCAGGGCATGAACACAAATCTCCATTTTCTCCCTGCAACCACAGACTTTATAGGGAATACATCAAAACCAGGAATGCCATGAGGTTACGTGCAATTCCTCCTTTTTGTAGCGATGAGGGTTTGAGAGGAGCTCTGTGCCGGACAGAGCTACTGATGTAGAGGATGTAAAAGAAAATATAGACTGGACAGAGGCTGCAGAGACAGTCTCAAGGACGTGCGGCCACTGGGCTGGATGGGCCACTGACAGGGCGGTAATTGAATGCCAGCCTGCATATGCTGAAGGTCACATCAGAGAATGGACTCAGCACCGAGCATGTGTGTCGACCTGTACGCTTCGGGTTGCTTGCATGTTAATACATGCCGGTAAAGTTGAAGGGGGAAAAAAAAGGGACATCTTTTCATAGGTAATGGCTGCAATTATTAATAGATAAAAATCAATTTCTCACTTTAGCTTGCTTTCTTTTACCTTCCAGAGAAGACGCTCTCCGTAAAGATACACAGACTCAATCTAAAACTGATAGGTGGAAAGCATTCTGTTGTACACAAATGAAATTAAATTAGAAACATTTTTGAAAGATGCACTAAATCAGATCTCATAGCGCTGTATATCACAGTGGTAGCTATCCGCTCCCAGCATAGCCTCCCCTGGGTGTGAGGAGGAAACAGCACAGGCTTACATTCATTTATGATACGCGTTACTGGGAAAACTACCTTATTATCTACGTCACTTCCTGTCTCCAAAAACAACTGGGTAGAGCTCGTCTTCATAACACCGGCTTCTTTTCAAAGTCCTCAGAATCCATTTTCATATGCTGCATCTTGGACATGGAGGATATTGCTGGACTTGCTGCAGCTACAGCATTTTTATTCCCTTGGGCAAAACCTTCTCTAAAGCCTTCTTAGAATTGAAGAATGTAACTATGGTGCTTGAATCCTTCAACTGTTTTTGTCTTTCAAAGACCTTCATCATTCAAAGCAATTTGTAATGCTTTTTTTTTTTTATATCTTTGTCAGGTGTTGGCTAGCTCTCACTCAGAAAAGAGATTTTATGTCAATGGACTTCCTGCCAATAGGCTTTCAGCTAAAATCTGTATAGAACGTAAGATTTCTGAGAAAGTTACATTAAATTGAAGACTAACCTTTTCTCTTGAGTATACAACTTATTAGGGAAACCCTTCCCTCCCAAGCATGCAGTGTTTGCAACATAGAGTACATGGAACATAAAAAAAATTAAATAAAAATCAGCTGAGAAATTTCTAAATAATCACGTCTATAATTTAAGTAGTTACATTCCTGCTGCTTTTTTGAAAGCCAAATTAACGTTGTAGTCAAGACGTTGTGTGACGTCTTGACTACAAGTTGTGTGGATTCTTGACTAACCTGAGACCAAGTCAAAACCAAGACCAGAGTGTATCTAGATCAAAACCAAGACCGGCGCCCCGCGCTACATAACACAATAAAATGTGAAACATGATCAAAATTGCATCTTAAACTGATCTAAAAGATTCACATTCCCATAGAAAAACACCTAGATATTAAACACTGAAACAGATTTAACCAATATCATTACCAATTCAAACTCTTCTTCATTCTGCTTTGTTTCCATCTCTGTGCCACAATCCGCGGAGGTCTAATGCCGTCCCTAACAAGATAACGCCCTGGGTGGTTGCCCATATTGCCCATGTCAGAAACCACCACTGTCTGCACCATTAAACATAGCAGTTAAGGCAATGCATCAGCGGTAAACAACGCTCAACTATGAATACTGACCAAGGAACAACAAGCAAGAAGTAACCAAGCACAAGATACGAGTTCTCACTCTCTCACCCGCTGCATGAAGCCAGGCAGCACTCAGTGCTGTAATGTCTGCCACCATGACAGGTGACAATCAAAGAGCAAAGCACATGCTCTCTGTGCTCTTCCATTCTTGTTTTATTTATTTGCTAATTAAATAAATATCAAGGCATATAATTAAATAAAAATAATAACAGCTATTGCTGTGTACGCGGAGCATTACAAGAACAAAGCACGGCTCTCAGTGAGGCTCCAGTCCTGTCGTTCATAGTAAGGAGCCGTTCAGAAGAATCGGATCAATTGTGAATGTCACATCACTATATTGCAGACTTTTGGACACAGCGTTGGCTCACATATGCGACACGTCAGTCAACACCTCCGCATAATAATTCAGCGCAGTGAGTGACCTTGTTTCATCACAAATTCTTACAGTATGTGTCTCTGTACAGGTAGCTTTGCTAACATCACGTCCACAGAGCTAAAAAAAATTCTAAAAGTTAGACGTAGTCCCCACCGTCTGTGAAAGCGAAGAGCTGCTTAATTTACATGTCTCCATCGGATTTCTTATGACTTGTGTAACAGGATACGTATTACCGACGATTAGATATGTATTACCGACGATTAGATATGTATTATTGACGATTAGACAGACATCTGCCGCTCAGAGAAAACCACTGCGCATGTGCGAGTTAAAGGGGGAGGCGAAGAGTGACAGCGGAAACAGAAACACGTAATTATTGAGTTACGTTATTGCTTGAATTTTAGTCGGTATGTTTTGCATCCAGTGAATAAAAAGATCTCAGCAAATAAACTGGACAATATGCTGGCAATTTAATGACATTTCCACGGTTGTGGTCTTGAAATAAAATCCCGAGTCCTCAACGCCCAAGACCGAGACCAAATGCGGTCGAGTCCAAGACGAGACCATCAAAAAGTACATCACGAGTACTACAACAATAGCAATTGTCACATAGAACTTCAGCCTAGGGGCCATTTTCTTTCACAGATGAGATTTTTTTCAATGACAAATGTATGTATTTATAAATAGAAAAAAGTAAAAAAAAAAAAAAAATTTATTAGGAATATTTCCCCTCCCTCTTTTTAACTTAGATTAGTAAACAGGCCCAGTGACATTTTACCCAGAAACATACTTGGGGACACAAGTTCATTAAACATGACTAAACACAGCAAAAGCTTTTAAAGAAAAATCTTGTTTTTGTTGCTGGAAAAAAAGAACAGTTTTGTCAGCCACTTGCACTTGCATTATTCAGATCTACAATTTGTTATTTTCTACTTTGTTTTATTAAATGTAAGATGTTTCATTTGTTGCCGGAATGATGAGAAGTATTAACTATGAAATTATTTTTGCCTTTTTAAAAAAAGGTCTCTAAAGAGGTTTGGACGCTACCTCTTTTACCAACATTTTATATCAATCTGTTTTTTTCTGAAAAAGGTCGTCTTAAAACAGCCACACTTTGAGTCAAAGCTCAGTGATTCATCACTGAACTAAATATTTTACATGAACCGAACAGGACGTCCCGTTATATCGTTTTCCAGTCCAGTCTGAGGGAGTCTGTTGGGTCTACTTTAGTGCTGTAAAAATGTGTCATAGATCTGATGCTGTAGTTTCCCTTACTGGAAGAGGCTCAGTCAGGGATGTGCGCTGGATTTGCTGACACCCAACTAAATGTGCAGAAAAAAAAAAAGAAGAAAAGAGCACAAAGAATTGAAGGATGTGTGAAATGAACTTGTCTTGCCAAAAGGCACAGAAAACATCGCTGGACACGGCACTGCTGCGAGGCACAAGAAGTCCTCATTCCCACCTGAATTCAGATATTTTTATTGTGCCTCAAAGCGATGTTTAGATGAGTTATAAAAGCTTCAGCTGAGGTGTTTTATAGTAATTATACAAAGAGGTATACATTGCTCCGACAGTGGTTATTGGTGCTTTCATGCGACTCCTCTAATTATGGCTTCTTATGAGACTATTTATTCTGCATCAATGAATCATATACAATCATGCGAGGGAAAAAGTCAACACGGCACAGGGCTTCCTCATCAGCTGCTCAGACATTCAGATAATAGCTGTCCAGCATACAGCAGTGCACAAACGCTTGAAATCTACTTTTATTTCTTTAGAATATCTTGAAAACATTCAGAAAGGTTCCTTGGGGCTTGTTTTCAGTTCGTTTCTGCTTTTTAACAACGTTTCAGTCTAATCTTTGTACCTTCTACCATAGCCGCATTTTTTGAAAGATAAGCCGCATTAGAAATTCATACCTTTAAGCAGCATTAAAAACACTGAGGCTGTTTAAAAAAACAAATAAGTGCAGTCTTTTTGAATGAACCATATGTAGCACCATCAGGTTACAGAAAACAATGACACTTCAGTTACTATTCAGTGAAGAACACTCAAAGTTAGCTATTTTCCATATCAGTTTAACAAAAAATAAAGACCAGGGAAGCAGAGATGCAAGAAGACCATCAATATATTGAAATAAAGGCTATTTTTCATGTCAAGGCAACACATGTGTGAACAAATCAGACAGCAAGAAGTTTAGCCCTTACAGGGAAAGGCTAAGCGGTGTAGCAAAGATTAGCTCTGCTCCGTCTTGATTTTGAGCTCTCAGCCTGTCTTTATCACAGAACATACTGGTGATGAAACTGTTGGCAACCTTTAATAAATCTCAGAGTAGGGTTACAAATTGCATCGTCTATCAAAAAACAAACAAATACTAATAACTTTTTAAGGAATGCTCCCCCACCTGGTGCTAATTGCTAACACAGGATGCTAAAGACAGTTTAGAAAGTGACCTCAATCATTTTCTCTTTGGTTTTAAAAGCTAGTGAAACACAGCAGAACATTCTGAATGAGTTTCCCATACAAACACATTGAATCATTTTTGTCACTCATTTATATGGACTTTCTTTTTTCCCCCTCCAAGTTTTTATTTTGACTGTAGCTTGCAGAAAAGCTACAGTCAAATAGTAGCTTTTCTGTAGCTACAAGCTGCTGCAGAAACAAGCTGAGCAAGCTTGTTTAATGAAGCTAAACAAGCTTCATTATCTGCAAGCTAATGCAAACAGCTTATGTGTCTCAAAACACCAGAATCTGGGGGTTTCTACCAGGACATTTCATTGTAATAAAGATAAAAATTACAACCTCATGGAGTCAGCCACTAATCAGCTAACTAACCACACTAGCAAAGGTTTCAGGAGCCTTTAAATAGTCTCTCAGTCTGGGTCAGTAGGCTACGCTATCATGAGGAAGACTGCTGACCTGACACATGTCTAGAAGACAGTCACTAACAACCTCCACAAGAGTGGGAAGTAGAGTAAGCTACTGATGACTAAAGAAGCTTTTTCAGAGTGCTGCATCTAAGCATGTTCATAAAAAGTTAAGTGAAGGGAAAAATGTGTGGTAGAAAAAGGTTGCAACAGCAGTAAGAGCAGCCTTGAGAAGATTGTCAAGCAAAATTTACAAGGAGTGGACTGAGGCTGGATTCCACACGCAAAGAGCCACTTCAGACAAATCCTAGACGAGGGCCACAACTGTGGCCAAAACACGAAAGTTTGTACTTTTTGGAATTTGGAACTCACGTTTTCGGAATGAGGATGAAGAGTGGAATGGCACAACATTCTTGTAGCTGTCCATCGGGAAATTTTAGAGCACTTCACGCTTACTTCTGCTGACAAGCTTTAAGGAGACGCCAACTTCATTTTTCCAGCAAGAGGTACCAAAAGCTGCTGTAAAAACCACGGTGGTGCTGCATTCGATTGGACAGCAAACTCGCCTGACCTGAACAACACGGAGAATCCATGGAAGGTGAGACACCAGACCCAACAATACAGATGACCCGAGTGCCGCTATCAAGCAATCTGGGCTCCCATTACACCTACGCTACATTGATGCAGTAATACTAGAAAAAGGAGTGACAGCTAATGATTCGGTGCAAGAAACATTTCTCTTTAAAAATGTTTTGTTTTTATTTCCATTATGCAGCTGTGGAGGTTTGTGTTGCCCTGAAACAAGATGAAAACCAGAAATCAGATGGAAAAGGGCAACAACAGTAGTTGTCCAGACCTCTTAATGTTTTTTTTCCTCTTAATTTCTTCAGAAAAAAATTTACAAACATCTTCCCAGTTGCAGATTCTGACACAGCATCACTTCATCAACAGACAGGCAGAACTGCAGCTTTAAATCAACAACCCATCTATTTAAAAAATATTTAAAAAAATCTCCCCAACTACTCTACATCCTGCTTCAATAGATAAAGACCCTACCACTATTTAAATATGAGGGGGGTGTTGCCCTCAGCAAACAGAGCTACACAAATTACTAAAAGTATGATTTACACACACAATAAACTACCAACTTATACAGATAATATGCAAAACAGCAAACAAAGAATAAATCAAACAATAGTTTTATCCCACTTTAACCCTCAGCTTCACTCAGAGCTGGATGATCAGGGAAGTCCCGCCAAAGCCAGATCTCAGGAAGTTGGCCTCCAAAATAGTCTTCAAAATAAAAGCATAACAGAACAAACGTTTCTGTTAGCGCCTGTAAGTGTGTGCTTCACTTTAGCGAGGCAGCTGCTCAGTGATATTCTGGGGTTTTTCTGAGACACAGAGTTTTGGGTTTTCATTACCTCTGAGCCAAAAAACTATTAAAATTACAAGAGCATCACTCCATGTTTAATGAATCTGTGAGTTACACTGTTTGGAAAGAATAAAAGAGATATAAATATTGAAGTTTTTTTACAGTATCCAATTTTTTTTTAGATGTAAGGTATTGCATTTTATTCAAATTCAAATGTGTTCAGAGGATATATGTCACTTTAAACGTGTAGAAAAATTACCAAAATGATGTATGGAGATTTAGTTTCTAAAATTATTTATTACTGTAACAGAACCACAGCATTTTTCCAAAATATAACGCGAGACAAACATAAACAGCTGCAGTGCTGAAACCCAAGGAGAGTCCCCACGTTCTAACACAAGTAGCAAAAAGACGTCACAGTAAGGATGCCAACGTAAAAAAAAAAGAAGCTAAATTTAACAAATGTTTATATTTTTGTCATATTTCAAATGTAAACAATCAAAATCTTACATAGTGTTTGCAGAAGAAGTAATTGTTACTTCTCTGTTTTAAAGAAATTGATGGAAGTCACGTTCGGCACTTTTATGTGAATAGTGTGACATCAGATTCATAATTCTAATGCAAAAAATATCACATATATATACACATATATTGTGTCCACCATAAAATCTACATTGTAGGACACATTACAACTTGTGTCCAGCTACATGCGCTACGACTGAAGAGGATTTTGAGTTAGTCTGTCTAACCAGAACCACATGATCTGAAAATGTGGCTTTCCCAGAATGCTGCAGGCTCTGTTTGCAAAGAGGACTCCGCCGGGACCGGACTGGCCAGAGAGAGCTGGCAGATGCCCAGCACTGAGAGTCTGCCATCCGCAGCTTGAGCACAGCCTTTCTCCTAAGCTCATTACTAAGCTTTACTCTCACGATCGTGATAAAATAAAGCATGGCGAGATAAAAAAAATAAAATAAAAAAAAAAGAGCATAGAGAATTTGTGAGGGAAAGATTGGGTTCATGTCTGAGAAACTGGTTGGAAAACATAAGATCATTTCGGAACACACTCATGATTATATTGTATAATTTTAAAAACAAAAAAATATTTAATCTGTCATATTTAAAGAATTTCAAATATTTCAGTTTGAAATAAATGTTTATCCTGTGTATTTTTTTCAAAATGCCCACTATATTGCACCTTTTGAAATAGATATAAAGATTCAGATAATATGCTATACATATGTCAAGATACACCATGGTTTTTAAAGGTTATGAATTCAAACTATACAATTATTACTTAATGCCATAATATAGGAAAATTGAAACCCCTGCAACTGTGAGTTGCACAACTCTGCTTTTAGTGTTTGCAATAAATAAATAAATAAAATAGCTTTTTGTTGAGTGCAAAACCAAATCAAGACAAGTAAAAGTTCAGGTGAAAAATTAAAGTCACACTCCAGCATTTAAAAACTGTCAAAACCCTTGACGGGATCCATGACAACTGACTTTCAAAGCTGGGAATCAATGTGTTTCAAAACTGTGAAAATGACCTTGCTGCTTGTTGAATGGCTATCTTTACATGAGAAAGAAGCAGAAGAAGAAGAAAAGGCCAAGGAAAGAAGCTTTTCTAGCCTTGAAAGTAGAAAACGAAGTCAACATCGCAAAACTGTCAAAGATAACAGCGAAAAGAAAAACAAAGTTCATGCGAGAAAAATGTCAGGAGAAAATTCCTGCTTGAAATACTACCGTAATTTCATAACGACTATACTAAACCCCCAAAACTATAAAAACGTTTGAAAAATGACTCTATCTTTCTAACCCATAAAAGCAGTGGCAATTTTAAAAAGAAATTTCCCAAGCACAGTCCAAATTCCTATTTTACATTTTGAAACAGTAAAGCAGTCATCAAACAAGACCTACAGACATCAGATCTGTATCTTCTGGATATCATTAAAAGTTACAAATCCTGAAGAACTTCAACATTAGATCATGACTCGGTTCTTATTTTTTGACATGGGGCTTGGTCTTCTTCAAGTCAGACAAACATGAGAATCACAACACGATGCAGGGCATTGTGGGTAAACGCAACTAAAATTATGTAGACGAGGTGAAAGCTCTTGACAATAATTTGGCTGCTCACAACAGATAAAAATATAGGACGTGCTTATAAGAAGGGACAAAACAAAAGTCAACCGAGGTCATTTGACACTCTAAAAACACACTTCTTAAGAAGAAAACTGAAGCTAAATTGACGTTTGCTTAAATAACATTAAATCTCGGTGCGATGGTGAGTGAAAGAACCCGTCAAACGTTGGTGACTGAGCAGAAATACGTCAAATATTCCACCTGTCGATGACGTTTAATTACTTCTATACTACCGTTGGCGTCTGTCCTGCTTCACCTCAATCTGCTGCCAAGTCACTGCTGCCTTTGTTGGACTAACCCTGATTCTCTCTTAGCATATGTTTCTTCCCTGATGGGCACTTGGCATAAAGCAAAGTCTTTGAATGTGCATTTACTGGAAGTGGCGGCTCTTGCCCGAGCGATATACATCACTGTCTGCATATCGGACAAGGCTAACAGTGGAGTTCCTGAAACAGCTTGAATTAGTGTAGAAGTTTAAACCTGATGCAGTTTCTTGGAAGGTGACTTCTCCGGTCTCAGAAGAAATACTAACATGTCTTCATTAGGAGAGTTTCAGAAAAATGGTTTACGCACAAGATTTTAGGCTTTATAAATGCAAAAACTATTATGACACAGCGGCTGTCTACTTTTCTATCTTTCATACTGCCCAATAACTGTGTGTGGTGCTGCATATTTTGATATCGATCAGCGATACAATACTGATACTGATTCTTTTTAAGCTTGATAAATAATCAAACTTGTGACATTCAGGTGTTTTTGTGATTTTCCTGTGAATTATTTTTGCTCAGGCCCACAACAGAATTTGGACAAAGTTTACAGGGATCCACGAGACTCTTTAATAACATATCAACATGATTTGTGTGCATTTTTCCTAAATAAACAAAGTGTAAAAACGTTATCATTTGGGAGCAAATTGAAACAAAATCTTTTGGTGGTCGATTTAAGAAACTAGGATACAAAAATAAAGCAAAATTTCAGGAGGGAATTTGAAAATAAAGTATCAATCTTGCCATGCTAGTATCGATCTGATAACGATACTGACTTGGTATTGATATTATTGATATTTTGGATTGATAGCTCCACTTCTACTGCACAAATCTAAGCAGGTCAGGACTGAATAGAAATCAGATGAGTTAAAGAAGCATCTCAAGTATGGCTACCGGCGCAAATGGCACCCTCAGAAAATGTTCATGGGGTGATCAGTGTCAGGTTTAAGGTGACATAATATGTGTATATGAATATAATCTGGATGGGGAAATCTGCCAACAAAACCATGCTGGGTGCACCTCTACTCATGATGCAATCAGCGCAGTTGAAAATAAATTTTCCCCTTTCCTGCAAACTAGCAAAACATCTCATAATAATGGCTCAAAATTCAACATTTAAGTCGCTAAAATCCAAAAAGTTGATGTGTTGTCCAAATCCAGCTCCTTCTTCGCTGTAAAGCTCATATTTAAGTATTTTTGCTTAAAAAATTGGTCTTTTAAAATTTGGGTAAAAACAGACGCTTACAGTAAAACGTAAGAAGAAGTTGAAGTCAGGTGACCTATGTTAAAATTGACTTCATATTTGGGGTGCGCTCTGGTGGCGAAGGAGTTTAGCACACCCCACGTTTGGAGGCCTTAGTCCTCGACGTGGACGTCGCGGGTTCGACTCCCGGTCCCGGCGACCCTCACCGCATGTCTTCCTCCTCCCCCTTCCCGTCAGCCCACTGTCGTGAAAAATGCAAGCCACTAGTGCCACAAAAAAAACTCTTCAGAGAAAAAATTTTTAAAAAAAAAATTGACTTCATATTTAACTTAAGTCATTAAATTCGTACATATCTTACATTTAAAGTAGGCTATAATAGTCTAAGAAGCTAAGAAGGTTCTTTATATGTTAAAATGAACTGAAACTGTCAAGGACAGTGAATAAACCTGTGAATACAGTGAAACTCTGGTCAAGAACAGCAAAATCCAGATTAAACATTATTGGACCAGTTAAATAAGCTTCTATTAGCAGGTCAAATGTCAAAAAATCTGGTGTTTTTCCTGTTTGCTAAATGAATCAAAATGGAAACTTACTCCTTTTTTTGGCAAACACTTTGGTTATAGAGAAAGAGAGAAAAGTGAGGAACATATAGCTTGGTGCACACGCTTACATATGTTAATAAATCTAAAATGTATTTTTTAGGTAAAGTAAATGTTTGTTTCCATGAATTGAATGAATTTGTCATTTAATTATTGAAGAAATTCCAGAAATGGGCAAAATCAGAACCTTTTGTCGTAACAGCTAAGGCAGAAAGCATTACTAAAACTCTCATGTATTCACTGTTCTTAAGTGAAAAGATTTCATGACAGAAAATCCAACTTCTACAAACAGACTACAGCGTACATTTATGCACTAATATAATCTACACAAACACAACGTCACGCTGTTTCGGAGTGTTTGAGCCAGATTCGGATGTTATTTTCGGGAGAAAGAACATCTATTTGTAGATCTCCTGATCCTTTGTTTATGCCTGACACAGAGCAAAGTGCACACCAAGCGAAATACCACTCCACACAAAGCAGCCAAGTTTCAACTGAGCTGAGCTGCCCTGATCTTGCTTTCCTTTTTTTTCTGTTTTTTCTTTCTTCTTCTTCCTCTTATGGAGCAAATTCAGATCTGGAAATCTAACAGCAACATGGAGAACAAAAAGCTCCTCCTGTTCACACAGTCAAAACCATTAAATAGCCTAGAAAATGAAAAATAATTCTGCAAGGTTTAGATGAAAAACTGGTCAAAAGAAGAAAAATAAATCTCTCAGAGTTTTTGAGACTCACTGGCTTCCCTGCCAAAAGTGACATAAACAAATTGATGTAAATATTATGTCTTTTATAATAGGATCAACTAATTTGCTATGAACTGCAGCCCCTAGAACTGTTTACAAATAAGATTTTATATTTTCAGCCTAATATTTTCATGTAAGTCGTTGCTGTTTGCTTACATCAAAATTTAAATATTTTATACAGTAAATAGCCAAACTCTTCCTAAATAATCTCCGCGTTTAGTTATTTTCTTTTACAAGCCCCAGCTGGTATTGGTGAACTTTTTAACATTTTTTCAGGAACAAACTTCACCACAAAAACACAGACTATTGTTTTCTTGTTGACCTTTGTCTACTTTAAAAATATCTTAGTACGCTTGAAAAAGGAGCTTGTTTTATGTCAATAATTCTTGAATATTGAGGTGAAAAAAAAAACTAGTTCCACTGGTAGATATTTTTTTTAATTTATAAAAATCTGCCAGTGGAACTAGATTTTATCAATATTCAAGACTTGTGTTGAAAACAAGCTCATATATCTTGCTAAAAAGTTATGTAAAAGTTAGTTTTGTCTTACTTCTAGCGTCTTAAGGTATTTGCACAAAAAACTAGACAAAAATACTTGGTAAGATTTTGTGTTTTCACGTTTTATGTGAAAAACCAACATCTCTAACCCCCGTTACTGTGATACCTTTAAGTAAAATCCAGTATCACCAGTTGCCTTCAGAAGCCACCTGCTTAGCAAACAACCACGACGTGGATCTAGATGTTCTGCGGAAAACCACGGAGATAGTTTTGAGAGAACATTAGTAAATCTGAGCTTGAAACAGATTTCCACCCATCATCAGAGAGTGGATGCAGCACGGAACTGCAAACTAAGCAAAAACTAAAAATCACAGATCACAAGACAACTATTAGCCACTATTGCCACAAGCAACTCATTGTGGGCACAACAAGCAGGTATAAGAAGCTAGCCTGGTGGTCGAATGAAACCAAAATGGAAGCTTGTGGGCTTAATGACAAACCATTCCCGTTATGAAACCTGGGATTGGCAGGATCATTCGAGTTAACGGAAAGATGGAAATATTAAGTAACCCTGGAAGGACGCCTAAAAAAATAACATCCTCAGAAGGACGCTATCTTGGATCCAAGATCTTAATCTATTTAAGAAGATCCGAATGATGTCCGCAGTAGCTTCATGCTAATCCAACCGAGCTTAAACCGCTTCGCAAAGACGAGCGTTTCAAAGTGGTTCCACAACAACGGAGGGATGATCACAAACGGACGCCACACTTTTTGGATTTATGCTTGAAATTGGAAATGATTTCCCTCCTGTGACGCACCATTTCGTCACATAGAATCCAAGTGAAACAACAAGATGTGACTGTAAGACGCTGTGATTGGTCACTTCTTTGCACCCACTTCCTTAAATGTAATCCAGGATTGACATTTTTGCCTTAAAGCGTCACTGTGTTATTTATTTATTTTACCCTGCTGCTAACTCCTCTGGCTGGTATCCCAGCATAGCGGCCAACACCTGTAAGCAAGTGCAGCTCTGCCTGGGTACGGCGTGTGTGTGCGAGTGTGTGTGTGTGTGTGTATTAGTGGGGGTCATTGAGATCGGTTACCAGGCGACAGACTGGGCACATGTCTCCCTCCTCTGGGCGCCAGTGGAAAAGCAAGGTTAAGTAAGTACATGGGTCAACACCAGAGCAGGTCTGAGGCAAATCTGAGCAAAATGGACACTGTGCAGTTTTTTTTTTGTTGTTTTTTTTGTTTTTTTGCACAGGGGTTTGTGGAGCAATGTGAGTATTTCTCTGAAGCTCTTAGATCAGAACAGGGCCCGAGCATGCGGCGGTGCATCACGCACGCCACACTTTGACCCTCCCTCCTCCTCCTCCTCTTCCTCCTCCTCCTCTTCCCTCCTTCCTCCTCCTGCTCTTTTATAGTGTGAAATCCTGCATTTCGGTTCCGTGCATGCGGCAGTGAGCTCCATCCAATTCAAGAATGCATTTCGTCTGACACGTGATGCATTATTTAGCTACTTTTTTTTCCCCCCCCTCTCTCTTTCCCCATCTGGAGGGCTGAGACCGGTGGTCACACCCCTCTCTGGAGAACTCAAATGGGACTGCTCCGGTTATAATACAAATCCACACGTTCCCCCTTCAGCGGCGGCGGATTCGTTCCCCTCCAGGCTGCACAAATGCGCCTCACACACACACACACACACACACACGCACGAACACCAGACACATTCACACACCGGCCTAACCCAGCAGCCGTATCAGTCAGGCGAGCTTTTGTTATGATCTATAATGGTTGCGATGTGCAGCTGCTGTGAAGAGCCGCGCGGCGGTTCGACGAACTTTAATGGGAGGGCGAACGAGACGCCGCCTGCAGCTCCTATTATCGGACACGCGAGAGGAATGAGTAATAATAATTTCCACAAAAAGATAATAATGATAATAATAATGAGGGTGCGGGGTGGAGGAGGGGAGGGGGGCTCATGCACGCGCGGGATTGAAGAGAAAATATCTCGCACTTCAACTCACCTTGAGCGGCCGTTCCTCTGGTGCTGAATACACTTGCTATCAGAGTGGCCACATACCAAATCATAGTACTATTGCCGACCAGCTATTACCACGCAAAGTGCCCCGTTCGACCAATTGCTCATATTCGACCTTGCACCTCTCGGACTCTTCGGCGCAAGCCCCTTTTTCATTTCACGTCTCTCAGTCTCTCTCCCCGCGGCGCTGCTTTGCCTTCATCCCTTCTTCTTCTTCTTCTCCTTCCCTCCCCCGTCCTTCCATCCGCATCCTCTCCCGAAGAGACAGACAGAGCACCTGCACCGCCGCGTTCGTAGTAGACACGGAGCCGGGGTTTTTTTTTTCCCCCCTTTTCTTCCCTCTCTCTTCTTCTCTCCCTCTCTCTGTCTCTCTCTCCTTCTCTCTCTGTCTCTCTTTTTACGAACGCATAGTGAAACCAAGTGTGAGAATGCAAAAAAAAAAAAAAAAAAAAAAAAAAGCCAACAGGTCCGCCTCTTCCGCCACCGGATTGGTTGCCGATTGAGGCTTTGGGGCGTGTATTGGCTACCTCTCTAGCCCCCCCTCCACTCCACCCCGCATGACGGACCGGAGGATCGCTCCGATTCAAGGTGAGTTGGAGCGTGCCGTAGCGTAAAAGCGGGAGCCGCAGTATCATGCGCATTGCCGGCGCGCAACATCTGTAAATTCCGCTCCTTTAAAACGGGGCCCCCACGTGCGCCATAGCATCTCCACAGCATCATCAGCATGTCGACGTTTTTTTTTGTTTTGTTTTTTCAGCTTTTGCTGGACCAGTGATGGAAGGATGCTGATGTTGCTGCTGCTGCTGATGATGATGATGATGGTGATGATGATGGTGACTCATCCGCAGCCTTCCACTATAGTGTCATGTCGCCGATAGAAAAGTGTTTTTATTTTTATTTTTTTTATTTCTTTATATATATATATTTTTCGCCCCCCCCCCCCTCCTCCACGTCTGGCTGCGTGTGTTGGGTGTGGCGACACATGCAATATGGTTTTCCTTGTTTTCTTTTCCCTCGACGGCGCCACTGCGCAGACATGGTCGGGCTGATCATTCTGCCTCAGATTTCTTTCTCCCCGCATGGCCACCGAGGACCCAATGCGCCTCCGGCTGCTCAGCTCTCACACCGTTTAGGGGGCCGCCTGCTGCCGTAACTAAAACAAAACCGTGCAGGTGATTTGTCTTTTTTTTTTTTTTTGCGGATGTAGGTTAAGTAGGAGTTTGTTGTTTTTTTTTTGTTTTGTTTTTTTGCCAGCCTTTAAATATAACTTGCCTTTTTTTGGACTCCGTACGCCTGCTTCTATCCCCCTCCCTGCCATCTTTTTTTCTTTCCATTTTGGAGATAATCTTTCCGTCTGAAATCAAAGGGAATCTAAAAATGAGCCTTTAAAAAAAGAAAAGAAAAATCTGAGATTCTCATTCATTTCTCTCTGTCTCTCTTTCTATTTCTGTGGTAAAATCGCATCATAAGGAAACATTTCCAGATGTGTGAAACTGTCAGAGTGGCTATAATCCATCATATGCTGAGCTTTAGCCGAGATTTAGTGAACCTGTTCACCTTTAACCACTCAATCTTCATTATTGGATCCGTCTGTGAATTAAACATGGAAGAGGCACGTTAAGTGGGCTGCAGGGCTTTTGTTCACATTTGTGATTTCCATATGCATCCTCAAGATTAAAAAATAAAAATAAAAAAATATAATATTTACAGAATATGATTTATTCTGAAGATGCACTGATGCCACATAACAGAATAGAGAATAGCATTTATTTACTTTTATTTTATTTTATTTATTTTTTAAAAGTAAACGTCCTAAACGCAAAACAAGAGCTGGTTCATGAAGTACCTGCACATTTGTAAAAAAAAATAAAAAAAAGCATAATTGAAAGCAATAATGAACATTCAAATATACCAAACCTTCATTTTATTAACTGGACAGAAAATAAAACATGAAGGAAAACAATAAAAGGTGATATTTAGATACTGGCTATTTGTTTGCTTATTTATTTATTATGTTAATTAACATTGTGGGGGGTTTGTGTGTTTTCTGTAATTGAATTTTTGTAATTTCTTTCTGTAAACACTGTTTCTGTAAAATGGGGGCAATGACAGAATGTGAAATTTTGTAAGGCTTTTTGAAAATTTGCTGTGGTTTGATTTTCTTTCCAAAAAAAAACAAAAAATTTTTTAATTCCTGTTTTAATGGTTCCCACAGAAAGACTTGAGATAGGCGAACTCTGTGGTCACTTAAAATATGTGAAAACATTTATTTTTTAAATCAGATTAATCTTTTTTTATGCACTTTTTTTAGTTTTAAAGATGCTTTATAAATAGAGTTTTACTTACCCACTTGATAGTAATTTTCTCTCCTATGATGAGTAAGGACATTTTACTTATATCACACCTTTCACAGATAAAATTGCAAAGTTCTATACATAAATACAGATATAAGTATAATGAAAAGCAAAGACGGTAAGAAGAGCTAATAAAAACAAAAGTAGAGCAATTAGTTAAAAGCTCATATGAATAAAAGTATCTTAAAACTTTAAAAACATTATATTACTTTAACAATTTTGTTTTACATATTTGTTAACTGTCACCATATGATTCCCCCCCCCCACAGATAATCTGTGAAAAAAGAGCAAGCTCCTTTTTTTTTGGTCCTAAACACACCGCTCAGTCAAAAACAATCAATCAGAATCAGGAGGAGGATCTCAGCGCTGTCAATCATGCTGGTGTGGGAACCGCATAATGTATTAATGATGTAGAAACAAGTTACCCTTACAGGAAAACTGTTTATCCACCATCATCGGCAGCCATGCTAACTATTCTTAGCATTCACCACAGGTGTGGGGAGCTAGCTGTAGCCTAGCAGAGAGCAAAGGTGATGACAGTTCTAAGACTCGGCTCCTTGCTCTGATTGGCTGTTTCTGACCAGGCGGTTTGATACTGCAGATGGCTGTAGGATTACAGGGAAGAGGCGGACAAGCTCGACTTTTGGTTTCAAAGATGATCTCTCATTATATCGCCAGTGACAATTTTAACAAACATGTAGAGTGGCTGAGTTACTCCATGATCTTCATACTTTGATGGAAATATGCTGGCAGTGTAGGGGTAGGAACTGAAAGGAGTTGTTCAATAATGATAACCAGAAAAATCCAAACAACAGGACATTTAAAAAAATAACAAGAAATTACCATTATCATCGCCGTCCTTTGCTTTTATTGTTCTTTCTATTGTTGCGATACATTTCTCAAATTAATAAAGCTAAGGAGAAAAGAAAAAAAATCAAGCAAGCTTGATGTTGCCTTGCTGTTTGAAGCATTTCCAGCTGAGAAGTTTGGGAACAGCTCCTCTAAAACAAAGCCGGCTTCAAGCGGTAATGAGCAGATAAGGGAAGGGAACCATCTGCTCCTCCTTCACAGCACGTCTGAGTGGGAGCAGGTACAGTTGTCACATCTCCACTGGAAGCTCAAGGAAAGCTGACAGAGCAGCACGGAGCTGAAAAACAAGAGACTGGTAGCGCAAATGTTACTGTTTGTTTAAGTCCCCGAGCCACGACTTCCAGCCGCCAGTAGTTTTGTGCCAGTTCATGATCTTATCTCCTCGTGGATTTCAAAACATGTCTGACAACCGAGATCACGTTACCGAGTTACCGCCTCCAACTCCGCCTAACGGGACTCCACCGCACCGCAAAGACACAAAATCTCACCAAGTAGTTTTGGTTTAGTTTCCACTGCAAATGTCTGAGTACATTTGAAATGAGACAAAACTGACTCACAAGTAAAGTTTCAACAAGGTATAGGAGCTAATTTAAGTAAAGAATTCCCTAATATTGATGGAAACATACTTATTCAATTTGGCAGATATCGGGAGAAAAATGTCTTAACACAAATTAAATCCTCTGCCAATGAAACAAATACTTTTTTAAAAGGAAATACTAAAGAATTATTGACTTAAAACAAGCCGGCGTAACATGCAGAAAAGTTACTTGTGACTTATTTCAAGTGTATTAAGGTATTTGCACGAGAAACTAGACCAAAAATACTTGGTAAGATTTTGTGTTTTCGCAGCGCGTTTCCAGTGCGACGCCATAGGGACGGTTTCCATCCACCAGATTTTTCATCATCACATTGCTTATGTGACGTTTCTTCCATGACTGTCCCCTCACTCCCCGTAGAATTAGATCTCGTACAATCCAGGTCAAGCGGGGTGGGAAAATAAAAACAGTTAAGATAATCTGTTATGTAACTCTTGAAGTATTAGTTTTAGAGCCCTGTTATGGAGGAAGCTGCGGATTGATGGAGCCATTTGGACGGGTACGAAATGTCTTCAACATAAAGCTCTTACATGTCAAAATATCCTGAAAAAAGAGCATTTTGAGGGGTAAGCCTTTTACTGCCTTGGGAAAAAGGAGTTCAAGACGTTTTCTAATGCAAAATTCACAAAGATTTCAGAGAAACATGCAGCCACAAAGGTAGCAGTGTGAGTGTCGTAGTTGGAAACACATGAAAGTAACCCTGCTTTGTTATTTTCCGGGCCCCTCTCTCAGCCCCTTTAATCATCTCATGACTGCACTGATTTGTCTTGTGACTCTCAGGCCTTGGTTCTGACTTCGGGAACCAGCGGAAATGACTGACTGACTGGCTGACTGGCTGACTGGCTGACTGGCTCCGCCCTGCACCTGCTGCAGCAAATCACCAAAGTACAAATCAAGTGATTGCTTCCTATAAAAAGGAACTTTAATCTGCAGAGAGATATGTAAAGTAAGAAAGATCATTTTTATATGGCAGCTTTGACAGATTACAAAAAAATAAAATAAATAAAAATAAAAAATGGCAAAGTGCTTCACAAAAGACCAGGCACATAAATTAAAGTATGGGATCTGGGAGGCAGTAAAACTGAAGATAAGTCAAGTCACTAGTCAAGCTCTAAGGAAAAGCAAGGACAATCACACCATGATATATCATTTCAAAAAATTTTTGAAATGATATATCATGGGGCAGTATTATGTATTTTCCAGTCACACTGTATCATTTTAAAGCACAATCAAGTAACTATGTTACCGTCAGCTGTCATAAAAATATATCAAATATGACTGATGTGACTTCATAATTTAATTTCTTGAAAATGAGCCTCTGTCTCTTTAAGAAACTCCTGCTCTTTCTGAAACTTTGCCTCCAATAAGTCATTGCAACGTCGCTCTTCTATTAACCCTTTAGTAACGTTTTTACCAGCGATACACGGAGAAATAAGTCGCATAATAAGCTCAGCAGATGAGCAGTTCCACCAAGGGTTGTGCTAATTGCTGCTGGCTAGTCTGAAGGAGCCGAGTGGGGAAGTGCCTGCAGCTCAAAGAATTTTTCAAACATGCATGAAAGAATCAAGGCAATTCTCCAGATGTGTTTTTAATGAGAAAATAACATTATAACATGATGTAAAGCTCAAAAAGTCAATTTTACACAATATTGCCCCTTTCAAATGTCAATTTCTGTACAATTCACTAATCATAAAGTCACTGATGGGGAAAATATGTGTAATTAGAACACAATAACCTAATTATAGAAGTGCACACACACCTGAACTAAAACTTGGCTTTAGCAATAGCAGTTTCAGCAATATGTTGCAATAACATTCCTCAGTAAAAAAAAACAAAAAACACAAAAACAATTAAATTTAAAGGTGGTTTCACAGAAATCTTGGTTTAACAGGGTTCACACTTGAACAACCAGGTTATTAATATTTAGCAACGCTTTAATAGAGTTACAGAAATATTTAATTTGGGGGTGACGTGGTGGCGGAGGGGTTAAGCACAACCCACATACGGAGGCCTTATGTGGGCCTATATATATATATATATATATATATATATACATACATATTTTTATTTCTATTTTTTACTTCAACTCGTCTCTTAACCTTCTTTTAGAGCACAGGAAGGCAGGTTATTGTCCACAACATTCTGTCAGAGTCAGACAATTCCAACATCTCTGACTTTATTCTGATGTCCTTGTGAATCTGTCCTCCTGCAGAGGGAGATGCTTCCGTGACAGAGATGTATGGATGTGTACAGCGAGGGCCCCGACCAAAATCAGTCAGTCCGCCTGCAGCGCGCTGTGAGCCGCCTGCAGCACACAGCCTGCGGCTCACCACATGTTCAGCTGCATGCCTGTTTATGGTGTTTTAGAAGATCTGTGCTCAACTAAAGCTTCACACTCTGGGGAAAATTCTCTCTTCTGACCAGCAGTGGTCAGCAGTGCTTTACACAGCTGGACTTGTAACTTTTTGCAGTTTGCTTTTGATCGTTTTGATGAATAATAGTCAACGAGAAAATGAGTAGCTGTCTGGTTTGTCTGCTTCCTCACTCAAAATGAAGCATCGCTGTTAGAAACGAGGACAAATCAGTCTTTTTTTATTTACCACATGGATGCTGTAAATTGCCCTGGTTTGGAGTTCCTACCCCAGGCCATTCATTGCATGTCCTCCCTCTCTCCCCCTGTCCTTCTTCCCGTCAAGCTATTACTGAATAAAAGCCTCTAGTGAAATACAATCGTTAAAAACTACTTAAAGTTGAATAGAGGGGGAAAAAATGATGTGAATGTATAAATGGCAGGATGTAGGATGATAAACACTGTGCCACAGGATCAGTTTTTACTGTTATATGTAGACAATATCGAAGAAGAGCACTTTGATATTGTGTGTGCTCTTTATTTATTTTTTATCAGGTACATTATCATTGTTTCTCTTTTTACATGTGTATGCTTTTAGACATATTTCCTGCTGTGTTGTGAAATCAAAAAGGAGATTTTTGCACAAAATCTCAATAAAATGCAGAGCTTTTTACATTTGTAAGACAAAATGTAAAGAAGGCCCCTTCTGCATTAAACGTGGTTCAGCATACAGTATTCTCCCTCAAGCCTGACTGCAAGTATCACCTCCGCTGTTTAGTGATGATGCAATTTAGCATCTATTGATCAATTGTTCGCATGCCCTCTCATTAAGGCGCAAAGTTTGTTTTGCATTTGTAGTTTTAATTAAAACGTCAAACTAAATGTGAAATCTTTCATTGTTGCCATGGCGTCACATATCCACTCCGCTGTCATTAGTGTTCCTTAATGTTCAGCTTGAGAAAAAAACACGCTCAGCTATTATTATCAACAGCGAAGAGCAGTTTATTCCCAAGCACGGGAGGGGAAATTAAGCAAAGAATCAGAACCTCGAGCCCTTTTCTTTTCTGAAATCAATGAGCCTCTAAGCATTCTTTTCCTCCTGCGCATTGCGTCGTCTTTTAGCTCGTTTGTGAAATCTATAAATACCACAGTGCCAAAAGAGCCGTGGAGGCAGCGCCTGCAAACTATTGACTCTTGATCTGGGTGGCATGTAAAGACATTTAGCCTCTGCGAACATGATGAGCTTCGCTGTGCGCAGAGCTGAGTTGACAACATCTCTCATCCTGCCCGTGTGAGAGAGTTCAAGCTGTTACTGCTGCTGGGGGGGGGGACACTCCAGCTTTTTATAAGCCGAGGAAGAGGGAGAGAGCATATTTGGAGTCAGTGTTTTAGGAAGTTAATCCAATCGGGGGGGAAAGAAACCTCTGCTGTGGTTTAGATTGAAAAGACTGATCACAGCAGCCTGTTCCTAAATAAAGAACTGCAGCTACTGCTGGTATTAGACTTTAAAAGGTCGGCGTTATGTGCCATTTTTACAGCAACTTGTTCAGTTGTAAAAGAAAAAAGAAAACACTGCGTAAGTCAAACAGAAGAAATCTGACTTCATAATTTGATGCTTTGAAATTGGGCCTGCGTCTCTTTAAGAAGCGCCTATTTTATCAGACACTGCGCCTTCAGCGCGTGATCTCAGCAATGCTTCTCATTATGCCGTTTACATCCGTTCTTAGGAGCGTTTTACTGTTTACTCATTGCTGCTGCCACTAGTCTGAGGGGACCGGGGAGCTCTAAAGGAGGAGCTTTGTGTAAATGGGCGGGGCTTTGTGCGAGCAAGCGTTTAGGCATCCTCAAACGGCTGCCATGGGAGATTCAAGGATTCCGCAAATGTGTGAAATCAATCAATCAATGAAGTTTAGCTTTGTTGTGCATTTCAATAATAAAAAAACAGTAACAAACATTACGTTTTGATGAGTGTCGTCACCAAAACCATCAATACACATCATATATGTGTCTAGACAGGTTTGGTTTTCATTCTCGATTTAAAGGAACTCAATGTTTTGCAGTTTTCTGGAGGTTTGTTCCAAATTTGTAGTGCATAAAAGCTGAAAGTTGATTAGGGAATAACATTAAAACAAAAAATAAGCCTAAAAAAAAGTTTATATTACATAACTGACCCTTACACTAAATTACTGACACACACATGTTTAAATGTTTAGTAACCTAGAAACATGACAGATATCCTTCTTACTTTTTCCCCAAACTGATTATTGCAGACAGCATCGCTGCCCCTTCAACGCCTTCACCTTTAGTATAAGTAGGACCACTTCAAACCAAGCCAAACTTCTGTTTATTTTGAAGGGAATTCATAGTTTTGTAGTGGAAAACACAATTCTGTTCTGTGTGGTTTTTCTTTCTTGTCCCGAGTAAAAGACTAAAAGTGTGGTGTGCATATTTTTACACTAAAGACTTAATGTAACATTACTCTATATTTAGCTTCATCCATCTTCCCATCACCTCTAACCAACTTCTCTGTCCCCACTGAAATAAAAGCGCAGTGAAAATGCTGCCACCGCCATTTTACACAGTGGGGATGTGCAGTGTTTTTCACCAGACATACAGGTTTGCACTTAGGCCAAAAAGTCATTTGCTCTTTTTCCACATGTTTGTCATGTCCCCTACGTTGCTTGGGGCAAGCTCAAGCTCTATTAGCTTTTTGTTCTTCTCTCACATGAGCTTTGGGCTCAGTCACCCTCCAAGAATCGGTATCCATGTTAACTCTGGATAAGTTACAGAGCTTCCCAGTTCAAGCCATGCTCTTTGTCTTGTAAAATAATGGAGTGAACTGTGGTTCTCTTCAAGGCTTGGGCTATTTTTCTTTCTAACTCAAACTGTTTTGAACTTCCTCAGAAGTTTGTCCCTGATGTGTCTGCAGTGCTTCTCGGTCCTCATGATGCCATTTATTCACTAATGTTCTCTATTTAAACTCAGATTACATCACACTAGAAACAGATGTATTCTATTTACCAATTTTTGGGACTTCTGAAGGCATTTGGTTGCGCTGGATCTCATTTTGGGGTGTCATAGTAAAAAGGATTTTGTATGTATTGGTGGACGGATCAATCTAAATATATCGATAATATCGATACCAAGTCGCTGTCGGAATTGGATCGATACTAACGTATCATTTAGTATTAGATTCCCTCTTAAAATTTTTACTTTCAACCTTAAAAAAAGATTTTTTTGAATTGGTCTTAATATTTTTTTTGTAGTCTGTTCATTTAGAAAACACGACACACAAATGTGTTTGGTTCTTATATTGCTTCTGTTTATCATGTAACTATGTTGATAAAGTATTCTGTATATGCCCATAAACTTTATCTAAATTTTGTCCCAGGATTTAACAAAATAACTCAAAAGAAAAACCACTAAAAGGTCAGAAGCTTGATGATATATCATACTTCAATAAAAAAGTATCAGTATCAGTATCACCGATACCAATACCAACACTGGACTTATTTGGCATCACATCGATACCAAAATATGACTTGTTGCGCACCTTTAGTACAAACATATGCGATACATAGTCAGCAGATTTTAAAACTGTTCAAAACACTTCACAACTCTCGTAGACGTCGATGCTGAACGAAGTCAAAACGAAGTCTGTCTTGTCAGTTTAAAAGCTATATCATCCTACACAGGTGGGCCGTCCACACAGGGAGAAACTCTATAACCTCCCCTGCTTTGTTCGTTCATTAGCCTTCTCCATCTGACAGTCAGGTCTGGGAATTTGAGCCGCCTCCTTATCTGAACCGTGAGCTGCTGCTTTGAGTCCTTCTCCCGCTCTGAGGAGCCCTGCAGCTTTCTAAAGCTGAAGCCAAATGTGTGTCAGCCGCAAGGAGCGACTCGCAGGGCAAAAATTAAAAGGCGGCACAAGTCAAGGATTCTCCACAGTTTTTTTTTTTGTTTTTTTTTTAATTCTAAGGTTTATGCTTCGATAGTTGGTGCTCATATCAGGGAGTCTGTGGAAGAACAATGGGGGGCAGAAAATGTTGCAAGGAGAAGACGTCTCGCTTCACGGGTGTTACTAATAATAGCTCCAAGGAGGGGGGCTGGAGGCTTTATGGGAATCTCATATGAGCTTTTTTTTTTCGTCTCACAGACGGGCTGTTGGAGATATGAATATCCATTAAAGATACTCTTAAATATGACCTGAATACACCCAGATAGTACATATTGAACTTTATATGTCTTTGTATGTTCAACTTGTGTGGAGTATGTGGAGTATAACAACCTGAAAACACCTTGTTATCTAAATAATGGTTCAGAATCACATTTAAGCCAATTATAGAAAAAAAGTAATAAAATGTGTCTGTCAGTTATTCTGAGGAGGAGGAGGGTTTATGTGTTTAAATAAAAGGCTGCAAATTTTAAATGCTAAAGGAGCAGCACTGTGTGTTTTACAGCCACTTAGTACCATTTTTAGCATAATCAAATAACTATGTTCCCTTCAGTTCTTATAAAAATGCTGTATTTATCAAATATGGATTGAAATCGAGTCGCCGTCTCTTTAAGGAAGTCCTGCTTTCTCCAACACTCCGCCTTCAGGAAGTTATCAGGACAGTGCTCCTCTATTATCCCTTTAACAACGTTTTAATCAATGCACCACTGAGAAGTAAGTCGTGTAATGAGCTCAGCAGATGTGCAGATCCACCAGGTGTTTGCTAATTGCTGCTTGCTAGTCTGAAGGAGCTGAGTGGGGGGTGGAGGTAGCAGGGGAGGTGCTGCTCTGTAAAGCAGAAACTTGGAAACTGCAACTCTGAGGAGGAGCTTCGTCCCTGTTTGCTGTTTTCAGTAATCGTTGAAATCATAATTTCAATGCTGCTTTTTTTGTGTTTGCTTAGGATGTTGTTGCATTTCATGGATGATCTGCAACATTCAAAGGACAAGGAAAAAAGCAGAAACATAGGATATCTGTACAGATACTGGCTTAACTTTCTCACAGTAAGTTAAGCTGCATGTGACTCAAAATCAAATTTCAAAAAGCAGGAAAGAATCAGGATGATAAATTGTTTCAGCTTATACAGCCTGCATAGGTGACATTTTTCCTTATCTACGTCAATTTAAAATAAATGTGCTGTTTCAATTTAGGATTTTCAATATAGGTGACAGCTAATACTCTTCAATATCCTGCACGTATTCAGCACCTTAAAGCAACTGTGACCGGTGTTAGATCTGTCTATAGCGAGGTCAAAGAAGACCGTGAGAGGAAATAGATGAGTGATAATTTAAAGTATATTATTTTTTTGCATCTTCAGAAAATGTATTCAGTGTGTAACGAATGCATTGAAAAGGCTTTATGAAAACATCTGCATAAAACCTGACTCAGGTGCGCTCCTTAGATTTGTCTCTATATGGTCAGTGTAAACTATTTCTTTAATGTCTTTTGATCAAACATCGATTTTCCCTCCCCAAAATAATCAAAACAGCTGTTTTAGGCTGCCACTCTGAGATAAAAAACAAAAAAAGTAACCGATGCAGTAAGGGTTTGTCACAAAGAGGACATGTTGATTTAACAAGGTTGTTTAAAGGGGAAGTTTCGTAACTTAAATAACTTAAACATACATTCAAATGAGGGTTTTAATTAACACATTAAATCGTTTCTGGTTTTATACTGCCCCCTACTGTATGTTGTTGGAACTTGCTTGGAGTTTAGTAAAGTTTAAAATGCAATAAATTCTCCTGTGAAAGAGACAACCTTATCTGTGATTTAATTCCTCTCCTAGTGGATACAAATATTACCAAAAAATATCTTAGGTCCTTTTTTATTATTATTTATTTATTTATTTATTTATTTATTTATTTATTTATTTATTTATTTATTTATTTCGGCATTGACTCATGCTTGCCCCAGTTTGGGAATGTTTGGTCTGGTGGAAAAAGGACTGGTGTTGACATTAGAAAGCAGACTTGCATCATGGTGTAGCTCTGTTTCCAGTCAGTGCCTCTTCAGTGTTTTTAAAATCATGCTAATTGATACAAGAAATCCTTGGCACGGCCTTACAGACACTAATATTTTATAGTCAAACGTTTCAAGGTTTTTTCTTTTCTTTTCTTTTTTTGCTATCATAATAAACACAGTTAATCAGCTTATATTTTTGTCCTTGGATTAAAAGTGGAACCCATCACGTGACAATTTGTGTGGCCAACAGCTCAGTCTTTGTCTTTATCTGACTTTTAAAACTTTTCTCCTGGTGATATTTAGTTTTCCTTGAGGACAACTGCAAATTTCAGTTAGCAAATTGTAAATGAACAAATATTGCCTGTTGTGTCTAAAATATAAGTCTATCTAAAACGGAATAGCTAGATCTGGTCCGGGGCTTGACGCAAACACAACAGATCATCACACTACTACCACCATCTTTCACTGTCTGTATATGATGGGTTTTGTTTTTTTCTCTAAAATGCTGTTTTTTTTATGCCAGGGAGTAGAAAACGTTTGCACTTTTAAAACTTCCAATTGTCGAAAACTTTCAACTTTCGAAATTCAGAAATGTCCAGGTTTGTTTTTCTAGAAGATTTCTGAATTTTTTGGCAGAAATGTTCTCTTCCTTTGTTTTTCAGTCTAGAATAGCCCTGATAATTTCGCAGAAATGAAACATGGTTATTAAATATTAGGGCTTGATGTTACATTTGCCAGTTTAGGAATATTTTTAAAAGCGTACATCACTTTCTAGAAAAAAAACAAACAAAACTCGTGGTGACGAATCAACCAATCAATCCTTTATGACCTTTTGCCTTTTATTCCCTCTGCATTCTGTATTTTATGGTATGGACCAGTATGTCTTTTGAGAACGTTAAAAGGCATAAATCAATAACAGTGAATGTAAATAATGTAAAAATAAATAATAATAATAATAATAATAATAATAATAAAAACATAAACGGTCAGCGGTTTGAATTTTTTTTTTTTTTTTTTTTTTTTTTTACATAACCACTAGAGGGTGCGGGTCACCCCTTTCCCACGACAACATGTGCTCAGAGTGCTTAGTGCTTAGTGTGTGTGTGTGTGTGTGTGTGTGTGTGTGTGTGTGTGTGACAGAGAGAGAGAGCGAGAGAGAGAGAGAGAAAGAGAGAGAGAGAGAGAGAGAACGAGGAGGCATTGTTTGACTCCGCCCACCGCCTGTCAGACAACGCTCAGGGCACCACTCACACATACACACGGTCCACGCTTGTAGCTATGGAAACTCGTCGATGGCAACATCCACCAGTCAGTTCGGAGCCCATCCTCATACCTCTCAGAGGTGCTGAGCGTGTGCAGCTGTACGGCAGTCCCTGAATGAAACGCTGCAAGATGGCGATGGCGAGACTCGTCGCCTGCATTGTTCTGTACACCAGCCTAGGTAAGTTGTTCGTCCCCTTCCCTGTAAGCTCTCATGAAGGCGGACTTAGCGAGGTCTGGGTAGCAGAACGAGAGCTGTAGGTCGGAGCTCTCTGCCCGCTAACCGGAAGGCTAGCTTGATGTGGACAGGCTGGGGAATGTCAGCAGAGCTCAGATGGTTTCTGTTTGTGTGGCGCTCTATCGCTTTTAGGATATTTTATGGCTAAAACCAGCCTTGAATTGAGACTACAAATGGGTTTTAAACGCGCATAAGAAACAACAATGATAAAAAAACATTATTCAGCCTTTTGTTAATGGTACAGCATTGAGAAAAAGACAAACTAAACTATTATTTCTTTTTTTCTCTCCTTTTTTTTTTTTGCTGTAGAAACATGGGAACATCTGTGTTTGCCTTTCTTTAGCAGATGTCTCTGAGGAAATGTCCAGAATAAGAACAAATGTTTGGTTTGAAGCAATAGGACAGCCACATGGTGGTGACCTGTGGGTATTTGAAATCCCTGGCCTGCTACAGAAATTTGCTGCATGCATGCATCTAAAATACTCTGAGCTAAAATAAAACAAAAAAAAAAAACACACCAAACAGCTCTACTCACTGGGCTTAATTTCTTCTCTGTAGACATTTACAATTTGTAAAGTTCTTATTCCAGTAAGTTATTATTAAGTGAGAATATAGTTGGCTCAAAACAGGATGATGTGTTTTACTTGCTTTCTTCTTCACAGCTAAAGAGTTTTGCATCTCTAATTTGGCAAATCTATTTATTTTGCTAGTGAGTAGTGACTATTAATATATTAACCCACTGAGTGTGTAACTGTACTATATATATTTGTGTGCCTGCAACTGGACTAGATGATGGACTTTGATGTGCAGGTCAAATAACAAAAAAAAATAACCCCCATTTATTAAATTCATCCAAACAAAGAACTTACAACATTGTCAGTATATAAGTGTTAATTTAATACAAAATAAGTATGTAAGACTAAGAGACATACGATTTGATGTATAAAAGGAGATTTTATTGTAATTCCTTGACACAACATCATTACAACGGATTCAAAGCCACTAATAACTCACGGCTATTTTTGTTTCTCCATCGTTGGTTATTATTCTTTGGTGGGGAAAAAAGGAAATTAGCAGATCAGCCCGTAAACGAAACTAGAAAATTGCAAGGGAAACTCTTAAAATGTGCATCTTTAATCATAACGGTTCGTTTAATAAGATGGGAATACTTTCGCAGGAGCAAAATGATGAAGGTGGGGCGCATGTATCCGTTTTAGCATCAGTAGAAATCTCCTGACAAAGAGTCGACTTTCTCAACTGAATATCTGCCAGAGATCAATATTGTACACCAATGTCAACGGCCTGGAATGACCTGTGGTCGGTGTTGGAGGGGGGAGCACAGTGCAAAAACCAGGAGGAGAAATGATGAAAATGATGAAATGCACGCTTTCAGACCGGAGTTGACAGTATACAACTGTCTAACCTCAAGTTTTCCAAGACTCTGAATAATGAATAAGGAGAAGACAGAGCATTGTTTAATTCATCCTTGAGGCGCAGCGGTGGCACATAAAGATGGATTCTTTTGGTTAAATGAAGCCTAAGTGAGGCTTCTGCTCTCGTTTTGTTCTAATTTTTTAATGAAGACATGTGGTTCAGTTTGCCCAACTTCAAAACAATCTGTTTTTTCTTTTCTTTTAAATCACCTTTTAGTAAATATAGGCAGATATAGTCAATTCAAATCATTTCTATAAATGTTTCTTTCTTTACTTTCCTTTGTAATCTTTGTCTTTTACATTTGTCTGAGTCTATCTAATTTGCTGCTGTGCCATTAATTCAGTAAAATTTCCCCCTTTTTAAGACCGAATCTGCCCTGGCACCACACAGCAACCAGAGGTGGGCGATATGGACCGAACGTTTTATCACTATTTTGTGGCACTTTTGTCACAACAATAAAAGAGACGATAAGAACTATTTATTACTTCTTTATTCGGGTAATTGAATGGCTGTGAGACTCCATGAGAGAACACTCACAGCCCCACAACCACAAATACTGCTCTTGAAAAGCCATAATCATGTTAATACGTTTATTTGGGACGCCAGTCTTATAAAGAAGTGTGATCGGTATCACCAAACGAAACGCAGCAATGACATTTAATCATATTTTCACATTTACTGATGCGCTCATTGAACAAGCCACACAAAACGGACAGTTTTAAACTAGGCTTGTCGCGATAACAGATTTTGCTGGACGATAAATTGACCCAGAAGTTATCGTGATAAACGATAATATTGTTGCTTTGATACCATTTTAAAGTAATGTAATGGTAATGGCATAATAATGCAAGAATACATTATCAAAGATCAATAAACTTTAAATTCTAAGGAATATTTAACACTGGAAGTGGAAGACATTTTAAATATTCAAAATAAATAAGCAAAACAGCAGGAAAAAATCTAATTAAATTAATTATGAAGTCTCTGCAAATAAAATTCTTTCAAAAAAAAGGGCAAGCTGAGACCAAAACACCAGACTGAAGAATTTTTGTCATCCAGTTTATAGTTGAAAGAGAAAAACGATAAATCCTGCAAACAGAAATTATTGATCTTACTTTAATTTATCATGCAATTAATTGATTCATTGTTTATTGTGGCAGGCTTAAAATACTAACCGTATTTTAAATGTCATTAATTGTAATTTATCGTGACAACGACAAATAAAAAACTTATCGTGACTAGAAGTTGATCACGTTAAGCGATATGTTAAATGAATTCAGTAAAATTTCTCCCTTTTTTTTTTTTTTTGCCGACGCTACACAGCAACCAGACCCACAGTATTGTTTATCTAAAGCTGTAAAGATACCTTATGGAAAACCAATATCTTTTTAATTTAACCTAAACAAAATGAAGCTAATTCCTTTAAGTTTTTTAATTAATTATTGTATTCACAATGCATGTTTAGGTGTGTCTCTGCTCCAGCACACCTCATTCAAACGGTTGCGTTATGCAAACTGAATGGCATCAAAAACCCATTTATTCAAGTCAGGCGTGTGGTGGCAGGAAAACCTCCTAAAATTAAAATTCAGAAAATACTTTACTGATCCCAAAGGGAAATTAAATGTTGCTGTAACTCATATTAATTCAAGATTCCCAGAGGACCAGAAGTGAGAACCATTCCATCAAAACAATACAACTGGTTAAAAACTTTGTCATGTGTTGCATCTCGGATCATTTCACATCAAAAGTTAATATGTTCATCAGTTGGTCTTTGTGTCTCCTGAGGAGGAGTGTGGAGCTGCTAGAGGTGGAGAAAACTGCGGCTCCGTTTCTCGGTTTTTCCTCAGCCCGTGTCATCATACTTGTCGTCTCCGGTGATTTAAGAAGACCAAGACAAGGGCGAAGCACAGTTCATCTGCCCCTATCATACCAGTCCCTCCAGTACTAAATAACAACTCGGCTGCCTGTGTGTAATCTACTGGAAGGATTTATTTATTTTTTTTTATTACAGACTCCGTCCTGTGAATCCCACTGGTCCTGGCTTCCAGCCTCGGCCTTTTCAGCATATTTGCAGCGACAGCACTGGAATGTCTGGGAAAAGGCTTTTTATAGAGGCGGAGGATCAACAACTTTGGTTGCGCGGACGGGGACGGGCTCGGTCGGGTTTTCATAAGAGGATTTCAGAATTTTGGCTATTTAAAAGCGGGGTTGCCTCCGAAAAGGCTATAGAACCCATTTTGTTTGCTCCTCACAATAAGCGAGGGATTAAAATAAGGCCCTCCCCCCCCCCAGCGAGATTATTTTAACAAACCAGAAACGCCGTCGTCGTCTCTTCAGCCCCGATCGTGTCACCGGGGGACAAAGCATGTCTGTTTAGATGCTTTTATTATAATCTGGCATTAATAATTAGCTGCACATTGTCCGGTTAATTGAGTGCACTCAGTTGTTCCCACGGCCTGAAAAAAAACCCCTACAAAGTGTTAATTTTATGGAAGTGGTTCACTTCTTTATACGTTGTGGCCCAATTTAACCCGCAGCCACAAATCCAGTTATTGTGAAATCCAATTAAGAAAGACTGAGAACTGGGCCTTATTCTGCTAAATGGACATGAGGGCAGTGACCTTTTGTTTAATGTACTTATCAAAGCAGATGTTCCCTTCAAATCTGCACACCAGATATTGTCTGTTAACTTAGAGCAACTCATTACACACATCGCAACCCTTACGACTGGGAAAGCCTTCGGGTTTTGTTTTCGTTCTCATCTGGTTAAATATTCTGAAACAGTTTGCGACCGCTTTTATAATTTTTTTCACAATATAATCACAAACTTCACTTCCATTTTACTAGGATTTTTAAGCATAATTTTGAAGTAAAAATAAAACATATCTATAATTTACAAAGCCCTGTCCAAATAAAAATCAGAGAAATGTGAAGTTTTCTTCCAGTAATTATTGCGATGAACGATAATATTGCTGTTTTGAGACCGTTTTCAACTAATATATTGATAGTGCCGTAATAATGCAAGTTTGCACTCTCAAGGACAAATAAACTTTCATTTTGTAAAGAACACTTAACACTGGAACTGGAAGATATTTCAGATATCTAAAGTAAAAAACGACAACAACCGAAAACAATGAACAAACATTGACCAAATGTGATGAAGACATGAGAAGTGTTTTAGATAAAAAGGTAATAAAAGGTGCAAGTTTAGCCGTTTTTCCATGTTATAACACATCATTGGCAAAGAACCTCCGCAGCTAAATGATACTAACATAGGAATGTGTCTTCGTTAAGTCACCAACTACATGATATTTCTATTTACTCCATAAATATCAGGGCCTCCAGGAAGTTGCGACGACAGCTATTAATGAAAACATATGCATCACTTGAAAATTTTACACAGATTTGCCATTTTCACTTTCATCTGACCATTCACCTTAACGTTTCTGACTGAATCACTGCAACTACATTCATTTAATATAAAACTTGACCCTGCTTTTTTTCGTGAGGACCATGCGGATTTTGCAGGTCGGGGCAAACTTCATACGGCAGAAGCGAGACCAAAATGACACTTTTTGGCTTGTAAAGGTGGCTGACCCCTTGCTTAACTGGACAACCACGTCCTGGTAGGTTTCCGTTTGGAGATCATGCGTAGAAGCGATTTGTCTTTGCTCCTAAATTGTGTCTAGTCTTTGCTCCACAGTGTCCGCGGCTGCAGAAGGAGCAGCACAATCGCGCCTCAGAGACTGTACAAGGATATTCGGGGGACGCGTTTGTTGAACGGAGTCTCCTCGTGTTTCACAGGATGTCCAGTCACAGCTGCAGTAAAAATAGATCCTGATGTACAGAGTGGGAAAGTCAGCATCAGAGACGGAAGCAGAGACCCGGGAGTCAAATCTCATCAGCGTCCTCGGCTGTGTTTACATGACCGGATACTTTGGCGGGACCCCGCGTTTCTTCGTTTTTCTGACTAAGCAACAGCCATCCTCCTCCTCACCCCCTCTTTTGTTGTACCGCGCAGCAGCGTCTCAGGGTCACTCATCTGCTAACAAGGCTGTGTTGAATAAATACCTCTGAATTCGCAGCGCCTCAGGCGAACAGGCACGTCTCGTTGTATTCGGGATTTGCTCGGCTGATTATTATTGTCTTATTCCTGCCCTCACTTACAACCCCAGTTGCTCTTCCCCTACCGCGAGCATGAACGCTTTCATTACTCAGCGTGGGAGCCATTATTTGCATGTCTACCAAGCAATTACTGCATTTAGATGTGGCTTAGGCAAAAAAAGATTGAATACAGGGTACCAGCGTCTAAACACAGACACACTGATTAACGATTTGAAGATTTTCTTAATTTATTGTCTTGTTGTACCGCGCCCCTTACTCTCAAATTCAGTTATTTACCAATTAAACTGGCTTTTTTTCTGGTGGTTTGTTTCTGGCCTGTTTTCAATAGAACCTGTGAATAATGCCACTTCCTTTCACGGTCTGACATTTATGAAATAACACGAATTGCTCTGAGCAGTTGATTCAATCAGTGAACCTAAAATTAAGTTCACATCTTGCGTTTTGTTTGTACCAGAGGGAAATCTAGATGGTAGATTAATTATGGTCCAAAAGCAAACACGTGTTTACTTTACTCAAGAAAGTGTTTACTGAAAATCTTTTGGTAAGCGCTGATTCAATTAGCTTCCAATTTTCCTTGACTTCTGATTTTGACTTAATGTTTTTATTTCTGAGGGTTATAGAGCATAAAATAAAAAAAAGACTACCACATTTATGTATAAGTCCCCAACAATAATCTGAGTATATTGGAAGGAATTTGTGTGTTGAGAGTGCCAAATTATAATAAATAAATAACTTAATTATTTAGTACAGAATATGTAAATCATGTTTTTAACATAGAATTAATTATATGTGCCTCAATTAAATGTATTGATTTAATTTAAAATGCTAGATACAGGTATTTTATGACTTAGTAAGTCATTTCATGTTCCTGTGTTAAGCATTAGCTTAAACTGTCATCTCTATCGATCAGACTCAGTGGGCGGGATTAGGACATCTTCTACAGAAACCCTGGCATCTGATTGGCCGCTTCAGAGAGCAGGTCAAGACAACTTCGCCCAAGTTAGCTATGACCTGGAGGTCATTATTTCACTGAATGTGTGGAAATAACTTCAATAAATTGTTGTAATGTATTTACTACAAACTCTGGGTGAGCAACTCTAGCCTCTATATGTCTAGTTTGGTCTGAAATAGCTCTAATTAGTTCACAAGAGAGCTCACTGTGGTCCTGCGTGGAGACAGGATCAACGTTAGCCCCGCCCACTAGCTAATACCCACTAACGCTCTCTAATGAGAGATATTTCAGACCAAACCAGACATAATAAAGCGAGAATTGCTCACCCAGAGTTTGTAGTAAATAAATTACAGCAATTTAATCATGTTATTGAAGTTATTTCTGCACTGTCAAAGTCAGGGCTAACTTGGAAGTCTTGTCTTGACACTTTGTTTGAAGCAACCCCAATCCTATCCACTGAGTTTGATTTAAATCAATCCATGATGTGCTTCAGTTGGAACATGAAATAATTACATCTAGCTCATAAAATGAAAGTAATACGTTTAATTAAAGAGCATATGATTAATAATTTCAAAATAAACTATTTCAATATTTATTTCAGTTTTTTTGTTTTTTAAATTATACGTTTAAACAATTATTTCTTAAATTACTATTATAATTTGTCCTTCTTCACTCTCCTTATTTGGGGAATGCCGGTACTTTTTAAATATTTTTTTTCGGCCTAGTTCTTCCACTAATCTAAGATATCTACAATTAAAATGATATAAATTTGTCCCATTGTATAGTAAAGACATAATTTTTAGAAAAGAAGCCGGAAGTAGGAGTTCAGTACTAACGAGTGACTAATTGTTGTTCAAATCCAGGTTTTCTTCATGGACATTTTGTCATCCAGACATTTGTGAGGTGTCGGAGAGTATTATTGAAACGAACACTGAAAATTCAGTGAATGAGGTTGTTGTAATTACTAGATATGGAGGATTGACCAATAGTTTCTTTTAAAATAATTTTTAAAGCCACTTAAGGTCAAAATCGGATAACGTCAGTTGCCAGCCGATTTCCCTGTGCATCTCGGCTTATAAATAAATAAAACTGAAAGAGAGCTCTGCCACTTTGTTTTCAGCGCTGAACTGCTGGACTGTGGACTCCTTTTAAAACAAGACTTGCTTGAGAAGTACACTGTTACTATGTTGCTGCGTTCTCCTGAATCTCTCCAAACAACCTGCAATGGAGACAAAGATTCAGCTGGAGTTGAGCAGAGACATTAAAATCCGGCTAACCGTTAAAACATTTGTATTTGCTTTGTGATAATCATTGATTATTTAGTTTTCACTTACCACGGTTAATCCACTTTCAAGTAATTACCTTATTATGTGTGATAGGAAATATTTCTGCTACAAGTTGATTCCAAAAGCCTTTTCCTGTGTGGTCCACGTGTTCATTAAGTAGTAGAACTGAACTGTTTTAGCCCGAGGCATTAGTCCTCTTAAATATATAAATAGGAAGTAATTAATGAGACGTTTTCACACTGAATCAGATCCCAAGGCTCGCACGCTCTCCTGATTTATCTGTCTAATCCGCTGGTTATTAGGCAACGTGCCTGATTAATAATGTCCCCTGATGAAAATGCTTCATTTTTATTTTTATTTTTTTGCTCTGAGGGTTACTCAGCATTTAGTAAGTTGTTTATTTTATTAATTTATTTACTTATTTTTTGTTTTTGTCCCCACAGGCCACATTCCATCATCGCTTGGGGTAATCCTTCGAACCACAGACAAGATTGTTTGGGCAAATGAGTTTGAGCGTAAGTTGCAGGAGAATAAATCTAACCTTTTTATCCAAAGTACCTTTTATTTCCCTGACCCTGGCTCTCCGTCTCACTCTTCCCCCTGCCCCTCTTTTCTCTCACGTGTTTTTGCTTTCTTTCCACAGCCATTGAACTGACCTGCTTAATAGAGTCTATCTCAACAAACAACCCCAGGATAGAGTGGAAGAAGATCAAAAATGGCATTCCCAGTTATGTGTACTTCCAGAACAAGATCTCAGGTGAACTTCTCGGAGTGCGTGTTTCTTGGGGGAGGGAGAAACTCCGCAGCGTTTCAAAGCGACGCCTCGGAACGCTGCGCGAATGAATGGGCCCTTTGGAGAGCTCTGTTTTTGAAGCGTGAAGTCGCACTGTGTGTTTGAATGAGGAACTGTAAAGTGTTTTCTTCTCTCTTCTGAAAAGGGGACCTGGAGAACAGAGCCCAGCTCAGAGAGCCAGCCAACATTCTGATCTTCAACACCTCTCGGGCCGACACCGCCGAGTATCGCTGCGAAGTGGCCGCCATCGAAGATCAGAGGGACTTTGATGAGATTCTTATTAGTCTTGCAGTTCGAGGTATGGGGAGAAAAAGTGGCTCAGACTGACTCCTCAGTGACTGAGATGCACCATGTTAAACATATTATAAGAACAAAGTATCGCAAAGTTATGCTGAAGAATCAATTTCTCTTGTTTCAAATAAGCACTTCCACATCTGACTAGAAGATCAATGTCCCTAAAATATGATGTGCACTCACGTGAAATTGCTAGACAACCATCTACTGCCTTGGGAGATGCTTGCAGGATAAGCTAATGGACTATTGGGACAGAGTTCTGTAATAGTTTCTTTTAGGGCTGTGCAATTTTGCAATATTTATCGATAATTTTTTTTCCTCAGAAAGTATCGATTTTTCATCCGCAAGTATCGATACATTAAATCCTACTTTGAGTTTTATGTCAAATCCACATGAATTAAATGACAGCTATCACACATGACATTTTTTATCCAGTTGCACATGTACAGTAAAAATTACATGTAATGAAACAAGTTATAATTAATTAAATAATCAAGTGAAATAGATAAATTTCATTGCCTAATATAAGTGAATAAGACAAAAAGGGTTAGTTTTCTGCATAACCAATACACAAAGCCACACAATTAACATTTAAATAAAGCAAACGTATAACAAAAACAACATTTATTACACCAGTGTTACAGCATCAGTTCAATTAATTTAATCCAAGTCTATAGAATGGTCACAAAATGTCACCAAAATCACTCTGTCTCTCTAAAATCTTTCAGAAAATCTTTAAAATGTATTGAATCGTATTGTTTGCTGAATATTGTGATATACATGGCATTGTGAGCAAAATATCACGTATAGTATTGTATCGTGAGATTATCGCTACAGCCCTACGTTCTTTAGATTTTTTCTTTCTTTGTTCGACATGATCATCAGAGGAAAATTACAACATATCCGCCTTAATTTACACAGAAATAAACAAATGTTTAGTGCAGCTTATGGAGTTAATTTCAGCTATTTTTGAATTTGTAATGTTACAAAAGTAAATACTAACAATGTGGAATGCATCGGCTGCCATGTTAAGGCTCTCTGAACAGTTTTATCATTGTCACTGTGAAACTTTGTATTCCTTAACAGTAGCACTGTTTGACCCAGCACCACAGGCTGGCAATTTCAACCTTATATTTAGACACAAGCCCTTGAGCACACTCCGACATGCACAGAAACAGCTAAAAGAAGGAGAGTCAGCAGTCTTTGCTGTTTGTGGCATACACAAAGCAAAGCCTGCGTACACATGTGTAGCCTTATCAGCTTCCCAGTTCAAATCAGTTCAGTCAATTAACACACCGAATCATTATTTTGGTGTTATATGTCCGTCCTGTTAGAGTTTGAATTCATTTTCGACATGAAACCCCAATGAGAACGTAAAAAATCTAGAAATCGGCAGGTGACTTGAATTCATCGGTTTTTAGCTTAAAAGGTTCTGAGCGGTGACATCTTGTCTCAGAAGTCAATCATCCTAAGTGCTACCAAGTCGCTGTGACAGCAACATTTTTCACTTCAGACACTGAGGAAGGAAGGCTCAAACCTATTTACAGTATAAGTCACAGTGTCCATACATCCATAAAAAGTATTAAAAACTCTTAGATTATGGTATTTAAAATTAAGGTCTTAAAGTTTCTTAAATGATGTATGTTGGCCTTAAATATGCTAAGCATTGGTCTTAAGTTTTGTCATGGCAGGACTATTTAATTTTATATTTCCTACGTTGTGATTTTTTTGTTGCGCAAAAGTTTGAGCCAAGCGCAGACATCTTCATTTTATTCTGTGATTCGAAGAGGTTGAGGCTAACCGTAACTAGCTGCTAATATACCCTTCCTAGTTGGTTAGCTAGCTTTTTGTGCCTATCATGCAGTGTGGGAAGCACAAAACTGCTGCCAAGAGTCACAAACAGAAATGTCACATTTAGATCTGCTGCTGAAGCTCCACAAAAAACAGTCACCACTGCTACTGCAAGCACTGATCTAAGATCGACACAAACTGCAAAGTCGGAGGGCTGGTGGTGAAGCACCAGTCTGAAGAATTTTACTTCAACAAAGTAGTTTTTCTGGAAAGACATACAGCTGATATTGAGAAGGATCATGGAATCAAAATGAAAATAGAGAGATGCAAATTCATCTGTGATTACAAATGGGAAAAAAGATTTAAAGGAGCTGTAATTAATCTCTTCAACTGATACAGTATTAGAACATGACAATATCTATACCTAATCTCACAAGGAATACCATTACCATACACACATGAATATAGATATGCAATTTTCTTTTATACATTTCTGTCATGATAAAAGTCTTAAATTTCATTAATTTGTGGTCTTTAAAAGTCTTAAATATAATTGATAAAGGTCTTAGAAAGACTTGAATTTCAGTTGGTGAAACCTGCTGAAACCCTGAATGAAGACGACATAAGAAGTTATTTAAGAGGAAACTGTACTTTCTAGAGCATGTTGAGACATAGCTGCGGTTCATTCAGGCTGCAAGAAGGTGAGAGAGAGTGAGACTTTCGGCATATAACAGGAAGGTTAAACATATTCCAGGAAAGTTGCTCTGTTTTATCTGTTTTAAGTTATGCTAGATTTGCAAATGTTAGCAGCCTTTTGAAGATCTCTAAATTAGTTAATTAATTGTCATTTCTGTAACACTTGCTGCACTCAACACGCTGATAGAAATATTTTGCAGCATCTGTTCTTTCACACGTTGCCTCTGCTTAATGCTTGGAAAAATATTTTAGAAATGGTTTGATGCTTTCTTATTTTAAAGCAAAGAGAAGTTGGAATCAGACAAAATTGGAGAGCTTTACAAAAAACCTCAGCTTGAAGATCTGCCAGAAAAAAAAAAACCCTCTTAGCTGTGCATCTCTGGTGAAATCACTTTTCTTCTGTTATCAGATTACAGGCTTCAGTTGTCACATGACACATTTATTTGTACCATGTGATGAGGTTAAAAAGCTAAAGATAATAGAAAAGTCCAAAGCCGTTGTACTGAGGGGAATTGATTTATTTATTTATTTTTGCTTGTGTGCAGTGAAACCCGTTGTGCCGCGGTGCAGCGTGCCGGAGTCTGTCACCGTGGGAACGACAACGGAGCTGCGATGTTTGGAGAACGAGGGCTTCCCGGCCTCTCAGTACCGCTGGTACCACAACAACGAGGAGCTTCCTCAAGATCCAAAAACCAGCCAGAGATTCGTCAACTTCTCTTACATTATCAACCCGGACACTGGAAGCTTGGTAAAAAGACACAAAGGCATTGTAAAAATCCACTATTTCTGAATTAGTTTAATGTAGACAGTAAAAAAAAAACCTTACTATTTGTAGAATTATATTAGTTCTATAGCAGCTGAAACAAGTTTCTTTTTGAAATCTATTTCAGTGGAAATCTTTAGTCTTAAACGTAGTTTGTTACAGCTTATGTAACATAAACAGCTTAATCTGAATAAAACCTTGACCATTGAATGACTAATTGCATGATTAATCTCTCTGTGCAAAGATATCCTCTGAGAAAGCTTAACTGTCATATGTCAGGAGGAGAATTGTGCATTCAATCTGCCATGTTTCTAATGTACTAAAAAAAAATCCATCTATAAACAGATGAAACTTATGAGTCACATCTTTAACAACATTGTAGATTTTGTCAACTGGATTTAGAATTTTTTTTAATATGATCAGCTTTAGCTGACTTAAAGCACTTGTGTTGCACATGCAACCTCACCCACTGAGGCTCACAGTTTGAATATTTATGTACTTCACAAGACTCCTGCAAAGAGAGATTTTCTCTACAAATTGTGCTGCCAATTTGACATAATTAAATTTAGGAGAAAAGCTAACTATTTATATTTATTAAGTGCAGCTGGTAACACTTTATTTGACGGGTTGTGAATAAGACTGTCATGACACAGTCATAAACATGACATAACACCTGTCATGAACATGAGTAAGTCTTCATGTTCACATCGCTTAAAAAAATAAAATGGTATACCCGGTATCGGTTTCAGGAAATCTTTCATCCACATAAACTCACATAAATCCATCCTTAAACATCGTTTAAAACCTGCCAAACCCATAGGGGGCAGTGTAGTGCAAAGCTAAAATCTCTGACAGCCAATCAGATTGCTTCAAAACCACCACGACTTCCTGTTAGGAATTAAACATGACCCAACGAGGGTCATTTGTGTGGACAGACGTATAGGGTGAACTACTTTTAAATAGCTTTTTAGAGTATGAAATTGATAAAACACAAGACCATGTCGATATATTGCCGTGTTATTTGTTGCAGATTGTAATGTAATGCAGAGGACCCCATATGTCAGTTTTCCTATGTACACACGCAAACACAAATACAGAGTTTCCTGGAATGTCTACTTTGGTCAGTAGTAGTTTGTACTGTTTAAACTGAGTTTTTGTGTGGATGAACAGCCAAAACGCACAAAAAGCGCCAAAAAGAAATGCCGTCATTGATCAGTTATTAACCTGACTTCCACAGAGTTTGGTTTGGGGAAACTTTTAGTTTTATTTTTGCTGTGGCCTCGTGTCTGCTGTTGTGCTGGTGGCAGAAGAACATATTTAGATAACTACCTTCTTCGCATTATTGCTTTTTGCTTTGTGAATGAGATACTGAGAAGGTTTTCAAAATGATCTCCACAGAAATTTCGACGTGTGAGGAAAGAGGATGCAGGCGAGTACTACTGCCAGGCGAAGAATGACGCTGGAAACGCTCAGTGTTCTCCAAAAGTAATGGATGTCTGTGAGTGATTCCCATCAATTCAGTTTATTGACATAGTACTGGTTCACAACACATCGTCTCAAGGCACTTTGCAAAAAAAACGTCAATTCAGTCCAACTGCACAAACATTCTAATTGGCCCCAGTTATGAAGCAATCCAGGAAAGTTCAGTTAATTATGGAAATTGGTTTTAAAAGTGATTTATCTGAGGAAACCCAGAGTATTGCATCCAGTCATCGACTTGCAGCATTCTCTGATGGGTTGTTTCTGACTCAGCTGTGTATTTCTGCATGTGGCTGTGCGGCCTGTAAAATCTTACCTGTGGTTTATTCAATTTCCGGTGAGAAGTTGACATTTTGGAGTTTCCCATTTTAGTCGCTATCTGATTTTGCTCCGTGTCTCGTTGCAGGCGACGTTGACGTCCTTGGAATTTTCCTCCAGTCTTGCGGCGGACTGATGGCAGTTGTCACTTTGATTTTTGTGATTTATTTAATGAAACGTTTGTGCTGTTACAAAAGTGTTTACAATGGAAACAAGTGAGTACACCGTGCAGCTCTGAGGATGTAGTAAAATCCACCGAAAGTGTCGCATTTTCATTTTGTTCCTTGTTTTATCTGTCATAGTTACAATACTCCTGCACAGGCTCCTGCTATTGACTATGCTGATGCAGATGAGGTAGACAAAGTTCAGAAGTTACAAACCGCATTAAATTGACCTGCAGTAATATGAATACAATGAACGTTAGGGTGTGATTTACTGATGTTTTTTTTCTTTCTCTGTTCTTCACAGGGTCATTTTCGGCACAAGTCTTCATTCATCATTTGACAACAATCACAGGGAGAAGCAGAAATAAACACTTTTAAGGTTACCTAGCAACAATGATGCTCAAGCTAACAAAGTTTAAGATGTAACATGGCACATTTACTCTCGGATGCACATTAACTCAACTGACTTGCCAAAGTATTCATTCAATTTGTGGCACCAAATATTTTTACACCTCAGATTTTGTTGTTTTTCCTGTTATGTTTTTTTTTAGTATTATTGTTGTTGTTGTTGTCAAACCACTTGTTCATTTTCCAACATTTTTGTATTGTACAATGAAAGCATTTCAAAGCTGTGAAATTTGATATTTGGCCCTCAGTTATATCACAAGTTACTGTAAGCTACATCCCCCCTCTCCATTTTTTTTCAAATAATCCTTTTTTTATATAACGTTTCAAGTTTTTTACTGAGCAAGCTTGTTTTTGAAAACTCTTTTACATTCAATCAAAAGCTGTCCTTAATTGTTTCACCTACAAATCGTTTCACTTACGTGCGAATGTTGTATATAATGTAGATACGCAGGCTTAAAGTAGCGGACTGCTAAAGGCTGATCCAGATCCAACTCATAAGGCACACTGTATCGGCCCTTTTTTCTTTTTTTTTCTTCTTTTTTTTAAACATGTTCACAAATGTTAACAAGTACAGAAATAAACAATACATTTGAAAACTGTATGCCACACTATGCTGCAAAGTCTACATGTACCATTAAGGTGTTAAAGTTGGGATTTTTGGAGTGCCGTTTCTGTGTATAAGTGACCTTTTTGTGCTTTACAAGTTGTTGTTTTTTTTTTTTTGATGTGAGTATTGGACATATTGTCCAGTTGTGATTCTGTATAATACGTAGTTATACACATACTCTTTTGATTTATCACATTGCACTCCATAACTTATTGTGTATATCGAAATAACCCTGTTTGTCGGAAATAAATTTCACTGTATTTACTAAGTGTGTTTTCGCAGTGTTTGCGTCGGTCGGTAACAGCAGCTATGTCTACGCAGGCGTGTGCAAATGTTTTTGTGTAACAACTCAGGAACTGTTATGAAACGTCTGCTGTTCATTTGATATTAACGTTACATGTTGTTATTTTGTTACTTTTAAATACATTTCGACTGCACAAATAACTGGGTGTCGTTTTGTGAATGATTTCTTAGATCTGGTAGAGAACATAGTTTGGTGAGAGCGTTTGCTACGGAGAGGGAATCTATTTCTCAAATTATTTATGGAGGAAGGATTTTTTTTTTATTTTTTTTTTAGGAACCAAAGTTTCAGCTGATTAAAATACTCCTTTTCTGCATTTTTTATTTTTATTTTTTTTAATTTGCAAACACAAATGTCTATGTGTTTAAGTAAGCTTTTATGTGATAAAACAAGATAACAGAAAAAATCATTCAGCAGGAAAGGTCTTCACCCATGGCTCTTTAAATATACACTGGGTTGATTTAGCCTGAAACGGATGTCAAACTTAAGTTACCAATGATCCATTTCCCACTTCAAAAGCCAGTGGAATTTGGTCATCGTATTCAGGGACCAACCTAATTACAATTTTAAAAAAAAATACAAGCTAGATTAGCATTAAAACTGTTGAAACATACTCACAAAAATATGTTTTGTGAGCAAAACTCTTAGATGTGCAAATAAGTAGTTTTTACTTCAGCTCTAATAAAGTTTGGGTATTATTTTTATTCCACTTTGTTCTAGATACTTCAATCTTGTTAAGACATAAATACCACTGTCAAGAGCAACCTCTTTGTATTGCGGCAGCCATATTGGCTGTATTGAGTTAGGGGCTGGTGAGAAACCTAAAATTGATTTGATTTCCAGGAACTGCTTAATCAAGCTTCAAACTTGGAAATTTAAACTTTTGACTAAAAATTGTTGACATACAAATAAGCTACATCCTTAAAGAAATAAAACAGAGCAGAAGTTTTTGGGGTTTTTTCACTTTATGACACTGCGCATTAAAAAGTGCTGTTATATATACAGTGGGTTTTTTGCAGTTATATGTAATATCTGCAAAATGGTAATATTGAAAACTTCAGTCGCCGATAAATTAGCATGTCGCTGAACAGTCATTTCACTTCTATTATTAATGATGATTAACGATTTTACAACTAATGAAAAACCGCGATACAATTTATTAGAAACTAAAAATATTGCGTTTTCTAATATCAAGCGAGATACAGCTTGTGGTGTTCGAGTTTTAAAGGTCTACCACCGCATTCGCTTCTTTCCGGTTTTATTTTGAAAACCTCTACCCGGAAGTAGTCGGCGCAACGCAAGTAGCATGAGCTAACGTTCCATCTCACTCGTTTGACAACATCCTCTGTCTTATCTGTCAGACCACAAACATGTAAGAGTAAATTACGCCGCGATAACCGAGTCCACCTTAGACTGTTTGTTGAAGGCAGTTAAATGGTTGCAGTGAGTCCGACGCAGAAGAGAAAAAACGGAAACGGCTAATTTGCTAACACACATATTCATGTGCGTTCTGCTTTTACCGTCATATTGCTAGTTTTGTCGTCAGTATGGACCTGTAGCCAAAGTAGACTTTTCTTTTTGTACAATATTTCTTCGCTTCTTCACGACTAAGTGCTTTATTCGGGCTCCAAAAGGGGAAGTGAGCTCGTACACCCTGCAGGCCTTCATGTGTTTGTTTTCTGCTTCGAAACATCGTTGACAAACGGGGTCCTTTGGGTTCAGCCTGCTAACAAGTCCTTGCGCTGCGGTAACAACCACTTTAATGAGATAAGAGTTGGCGCATCCCCGGTCGTTATCATGAGTTTCTTTAGTTTTGGACAAAGTGCAGAAATCGATGTAGTCCTCAATGACGCCGAGACGAGAAAAAAGGTTGAGCACAAGACCGAAGATGGGAAGAAAGACAAATACTTTCTGTTCTACGACGGGGAGACGGTCAGTGGAAAGGTGAACGTGACGCTGAAGAACCCCGGGAAGAGGCTGGAGCATCACGGCATCAAAATTGAATTTGTCGGCCAAATAGGTGGGTGGGAAGTGTTGGTCATATAATGATCACAAACGAGTTATTCCTTTGATCTGGGATTGAAACATTATTATTCATGAAGCAGTGGGTGTACTTCATAAGGCTATTTGTGAAATGCAAAGATTTGTAGTTTAGGAGAGCTTGTCTATTGCACTGTTTATTTTACTAGAAAAGCATATCCAGTGTCAACCTTTGGGATTTTCTTTTTCCAGATTTTTCTTCACATTACAATCTCAACCTTCAATTCAATGATTTCTGGTTTTATTTGATATACCAGCTTTGTGTGCATCTGTGAGCTTTTTCCCAAATCAACCCAGTGAAATATTGTTGAATTCTTTCAAAATAAATTGTTCAAGCTCTGACAGATTAGTTGGGCAGCATCTGCGTATATCAAATTTAAAGTTTCAAGGTGACAGATTATAATCTCATTCTAACACAGAGTAATGATTCTAAACCACCTAATTGCAGCCCTGGTTGTATATTTAGGATCACTGTCCTGAAAGGTTAACCTCCTCTCTAGTCTCATCTCTTTGGCAGCCTCTCACCAATTTTTTAAATCTATTTTTTTCTTGGGGTTACCTTGTAGTTAACTCTGTCTATTGTCTCTCTGACCAGCTCCACTGAAGAAAAGCATCTACAGAACACAGCGCTGTCACCACTTCGTTGCATAGTTTATATTTAGCGTTATGTGCTGCGTTAGTTTTCCATGACACATAGTGTTTCGTATATTGGCCAAAAAGTTACATTTTGGTCTCATCAGAACCAGAGCACATTCTCAATGCGGTTGCCGAGTCTACTGCATCAATACTGGTAAACTTAAACAGTTCTTCTTACATGGAGCCAGTTTAAAGACTTCAAAACTGGAGTAATGTTCTCCATCTTCTCCATCTATACAGAGGGTATAGAAGGCTGACTTTGTAACTATCTTTATGTGACTCTGAAGGTTCAGATCTCAGTCACTATTGTTCTCCTTCCCCTTCTCTTCGGTTAAGGTGGGCGGTCATGTGTTGACAGGTATTTGCAGTTGTCCCACTCTCTGTAAATGTTTAGATATTTGATTGAACAGTTCTTTACAAGATAAAATGTTGTTTTGCAACCAAAATCTTTGGTCATCATGATGCTGTTTGTTCACTAGTGTTCTTCATCAAACAATTAAGGACTACACAGAACAGCTGGGTTTACACTGAGACCACATTACACACAGATAAACACTATTTACAAATTAGGCACTTCTGAAGGCAATTAGTGCATTTAATTTAGTGCCATCCTAAAGTGCAAATCAAACTCAGATTTTCATGTGTAAACAATTTTACAGTTGTGCACTATTTCCATAAAATTTATAGAAGTTTGTGGTTGCAATCTGGAAAAGTCTTAGTGCCTTGGGAGTCAAAACAAGAAGTTAAACTTCAACTTCATTAAATTAAAAATGCAAATTTTAATTTTTTTTGTAACTCTTTACCTGCTCAACAATAAACCCATTTTTAAAATAAAATCTGTATATAATTGGTGATCCAAAACATAAAAGTGCTGTTGGGTTGTTGCTTTATTAAAAGGAAAAAACAGACAGTTTTCACATCTTTTGGGCCATTAATTCCTTTTTATCTTGTTGGATACAGTTTTACCCATTTTTGACTTGTGGTAAGGGGGGGTGAACCAAATAATGTCAAAGGTCACAAATGTGCCAAACTTTAGACACCGCTGTCTTAGAGGTATGACTACCTTTGAAATGGATTATATAAACATAAAATATAACAAATGCATAAAAAAAGCTATTATTCTATTCTATACGCTCCCAGTTGAACTGAAGGAAGGTTGCAGCCTAAATATGAAACTGGAAAGTAGTACATGGATGTGGGTAGTGATTATTTCTGGGGTTTGTCCTACATATTGTGGTGCAAAACACCTGAATGGTGCTTCATCATGCTAACCAGTGATCTGAGTTACATAACAATTGGGAGTCTTGTCCCAAATCTCCAGGCGGAAATCAGCAACAAAGTGTTCAATGCCTTCCAACCTGAAAGTATCAGAGGATCATGGCTGCAAGGAAACAGAAAGACCTGGGCTGATGTGATCCTTCTCATGCTATAGATAACATTGCTGTAGTTGTATGAATATTCAGTAGCAAAATAAAGTGTATTCTTTTAATATTTTCAGTGAAAGAGACAGGAATGTTTATCTTTGTGCCGATAAATAGATAGTAATGTACCAAAAAGACTTGGACGTAATGTAATTTAAGCTTGGTTTAATTATATTTAAGATTTGGGCATTTTATTATTATTATTATTATTTAATTCTTCACCCTCCAAAAAATCTTAACTTTAGCTTCAAATCCATTTCTCATATATTCTGTAATATAAAGTCCTAAGTAGTTTCAGTTTCAGCTGAGTAATTATTACTTACTTGTATTTAAATACAACTTTTGTTTACTGTTAAAAAAAATCTTACCGTATTCCAAAATGTTTACATTTTTTTAAAACAAAGATGAAAGCTAGAGTTGTCAAAGTTTCTTTAAACAAAGGAATTAATTATCATTTCAAACTTGTATGTAATAATTTTATTATTAAATAGCAATTTAAGAATAATTGCTATTAAATTGTTATTTAATGCTTTTTTTGAATGCTTTTTTTTTTTTTTTTTTTTTAAAGCATTTAAGTGCAGGGTAACGTTCTGGCTTTCATAGACATATTTATATTTTTAATGTAATTTTGTGTAGATTGCCTTATTTTTAATTTTAATTTTTTGTATTTTTAACGTCACCTTTCTCTCCCGACGTTTGTCCAGAGCTGTATTACGACAGAGGAAACCATCACGAATTTGTATCCCTGGTGAAGGATCTTGCGAGACCCGGTGAAATAACCCAGTCGCAGACCTTCGACTTTGAGTTCACACATGTCGAGAAACCCTACGAGTCCTACACAGGCCAGAACGTCAAGCTAAGGTGCGTTTGATCATTCACTCCACTGCTGTACAGGTACAGAGAATGTAAGGGTTACATTTTAACCTGTTTGGCACGCAACACTGAGTTCAACGTTTAACCGACGATGTTGTCTTTATGCCACATTCATAGATTGGATGTAAAAATCTGTTTACGTTTTTAGGTACTTCCTTCGCGCCACGGTGGTAAGAAGACTAAATGACATAAGTAAAGAGATGGACATTGTGGTCCACACACTGAGCACCTACCCTGAACTCAACTCCTCCATCAAGATGGAAGTTGGAATCGAAGACTGCCTCCATATTGAGTTTGAGTATAACAAATCTAAGTAAGACATGTTGAGATTATAAACTACTGCAAGACCTATAATTAGCCATGGACAGTTATTATTTTGTTTAAAATCTGCAACAAGCGAAGAAAAGCTGATGTTTGTTCTAAAAAGAAATCTCCACCCATTGAATCTTTAGATGTTATTGCTTACTGATCACAGGCATGTTTAAAAAAAAACCATTCTGTAGCGTTACTTGATTATGGGGAAAAAATAAGTTAGAGTTGGATTGGCTCTCGAAGAGGAGAACAGCATTACTTTTTCACAGCTGAATGTTGTTGAAAATCTTCATGTGAATAAGAAAATATGAGCTAACTAATCAACAAGGTGTATCAAAACAGAGAGGATGCAAGCTAGCATTAGCCCCATCCTGTGTAAAGATCCTCATTAGAGCAAGATCTGCTTGCTTCATACATCTTTTTCCTGAAGACTTTTGAAGCGATGGTTGAATATGAAATATAAGGCTTTTAAGTGAGTTGCTGGTAGGAAGTTAAAGCTGGTTCCTAAAACCAGCTGTCTTAGGAATCAAGGAAAAAACAGTCAAAACCAACAACAAAAATGGTTGGAAATATTTTATGGGATTGTAGTGCTAGAGCAGAGTATACTTCTGATTTCAAAGTGTAGATGTGAAACATAAAAATTTTACCACAAAGCATACAATCAGTTAAAAAAATTTTTTTTCCTGTTTGTTAATCCTCATATGTAAAAAATGATCCATAGGTTGAAAAAAACTGTGTTGTTCATGGATCAGCTTAAAGGTTCTTTGACCAAAAGTCAAACTAAAATAAGTTTAATTCATTACTGAAGTATGTTTTTTCTTTTTCTTTTTTGGGTCTATCTTTTGTTTTGTGACAGATACCATCTGAAGGATGTGATTGTGGGCAAAATCTATTTCCTCCTGGTGAGGATTAAAATAAAACACATGGAGATCGACATCATCAAGCGCGAGACGACCGGCACCGGCCCGAGCGTCTACCACGAAAACGACACGATCGCAAAGTACGAGATCATGGACGGAGCGCCGGTTAGAGGTGAGCGTCTTTCATTTAGCGTTACAGCTCTAACGAACAAAAAGAAACAAAAATGTGATCACATGCGATTCATCTTTCAGGTGAATCTATTCCTATCCGATTATTTCTGGCCGGTTATGATCTGACTCCGACCATGCGAGACATCAACAAGAAGTTCTCCGTCCGCTACTATCTGAATCTGGTATTGATCGATGAAGAGGAGAGACGCTACTTTAAACAACAGGTATGGGAGAGAAAAAAAAAACAAAAGTGAAGGGCCTTGGTTATAAAAAACAGAATAAAATTACTCTCAAGTTATACATTTAAAGGCAAAAAAAAGGAAGTACCAGATCACCAACACACTGAGCTCACAGTAGTTCGCTTTTGGTGATGCGCACAACGCATTTATTTCCCATTGAGCATAAAATAAAGAAACACTGACCTTAACAATCCAGCTTGTTCCGCCAACCGGACAAAGATTGAATTCTAAAATTGATCTCCCCACAGTCCATTAACTTTTCAACTTGCGTCAACTAAAGCGAGTCTTTCATTCACACGGATCGATATGGACCGCTGGTTTGCTGTAGCGCTCGCACGCCCCTGGTTACGCTCTGCAGGCGCAACAACAACAGAGCCTGATGGAACAGTTTAAGTGCTACATTGGAGGCTCATTAGTTGTTTTAAAAGGCAGACCTGCTGCAGGGATCAGGAGGGCGTGGTCGCCGTTTGGGATAAATGTGCTAAATTCACAGCAAAAACACAAAATCTTTCCAAGCGTTTTTGGTCTAGTTTCTAGAGCGAATATCTAAGTACATTCAAACTAACTTATAAGTAAGTTTGTAGCGAGATATAAGAGAATGTCTTTTTTTTTTTTTTTTCACATTTAGTGCATGAAATTATGGTTTGGAAGCTAAAATTTTGAATTACGTTTTTCTTCTTCTCATTTTAAATTAGTTTGAGTCAAAATGTTTAAGAAATCTGTGTAAAAAGAGGCATTTCTATCATATTTTACACTTTTTCTGTTAACATGAGATAATCTAGTCAGGCTCAAACCTCATTTTAATGTCAACCTTCATGGAAGTGAGCTAATTTCAGAGTTTTAGACCCAATTATGTTAAATAATTCACCTTTTTTGGGGTAAAAGCAGATTTTGTTTTTAGTCAATAATTCCTTAAAATGTATTAAAAATTTACTAGTTTCACCATGAGATTACTTCACTTATGACAAGGGAAAAATGTCTTGAAAATCTGCTGCTGGAACTAGAACTTTTTCATCTACATTAAGGAATTATTATTTGCAGTGTAATAAGATATTTGCTCTGCAAACTAGACCAAAAATGCTTGGTAAGATTTTGTTTTTGCAGTGCCGGAGTATAGAAAATTATTTTATTTCTGTTTTTTTTCTCGTACCATTGTGTAATTATTCTAATAATCCATCAATTCTTCCACGCACTTCTTTCCTCTTTTGACCAATCCATCCATCCATCCATCCATCCATCCATTCGTCCGTCTGTTAATCCCTAATCCCTTCTGTGGTGTGTTGTTCTGTTTATCCATCCAGAGTTGTGCTCATGTTCCATTTGAAATCTCTGCTATTATTTATAGGTGAAACTTTAGATTTAAGCAGCCAGTCTGGACTACTTCAAAAGTAAAACGTACAGGAATGGTGTTAGACCACAACACGTCGATACAGCATGGCTGCTGCATGTTGCTGTCACAGCTCCGCGCTCTCTCTCTCTCTCTCTCTCTCTGTCTCTTTCTCTCTTTTTCTCTCTCTCTGTCTGTGGCTTTTAGCGGACATTCCCATGCAGTCTTTGCTGAGGAAGCTCCAGCTCTTTCTTAAATCACGGCCGCCAGCGTTCTGATGCATAATGCATGGAACTGCATCACAATAAAGGTTAGCCATCTCTCTGTGGGTCAGGGGAAAATGTGGCCAAGAAAGTAAAGCAGGGATATTCCCAATGAAATCTCAGTTTTTGAATGTGGTTTTATTACAGTACTTTTTGTTGTTGTTTTTCCCAGCTCTCGAAAGATGCCATTTTGGCTCCTGACCGAGCAGCGATCGCTATTAATCTCTGTGCTTCTGATGCTATTTTGGATTCCATATGAAAACTAATCTCCTGGTGTGTTAAATGTTGCAGTTCATTTATGCAGCCCTTAGTCCAAAACATGGGTCTGCAACCTTTACTATCCAAAGAGGCATTTCTGAATCTAATCCAGTAAACTTAAACCATTTTAGAGCCACAAATTTTTATTTTTTCATAAATATCTACTACAGGAAGTCTGTTATTTAAAAAAAACAATGATTTTATCTTTAGGTTTGAAAAATAGAAAACTCTAAAAGATGATGGTAACATTTTCTTATATGGCATGTTGATATTTGCACATAGTTTTCTGCCTATTATTAATAGATAGATCAACATAAAAATGACAGATACTTTTAGTGACAGTTGTGGAAACTATTTGCAAACTACTGGTTCAGATCATGGAATTTGGACCAAACAGATGTTGGACTTCTTTTGACTAAAGTAAAACGCCATAATTTTACTAAAAATAAAACTGTGGCAGTACATGTTTGCCACTGTGTTGCACTGTAACCAGATAAATTGTCAAGTACTTTCTATTCTTGGAACCTAGAGTGTTAGATATAATTATGTCAGATCTTAAAGGATTAGCTCATATTTTGACAAAACGGATAGATCTGGAGGTTCTCTACATTCAGTCTGGAGTTTTAAAAAAAGCCTGGGTTTTGTTGCAGAACTTCCTCTTTACTCAAGTAGACTTAAGTAGATTTATTTGGAACAAAAATACAAAATAAAATTACACAAAATGAACAAAGCTGATTTGGAAAGATGAGACAGAAATGTAACTTTTGTCTCATTAATTGTTGATTTAATGCTGTCAGATTAAAATGAGTGCCAATCAATTATCTAATAACATCCCACTTAAGCCTCCCTTTAGTGTTGTAGTTTGTCCTCCATCCAGAAGAGGGCACCACTAGTCATCATTAAGCTGAGCCAGTTGATACAGGAATAAAGATGGCGGTGCCATACCAGAATGGGAAAGAGAAACAGTCCAGAGACTGATGTAGGTTGCAAAATGTTCTTTATGCAGTTCTGTTTTGAAATATAAACACTCAACAAGCTAAAGTTTCTCCTTAGTAGCATTCTTCAACAAAAATTACTTCTGCGCTTCGAAGGCGATGATCTGAGGACAGAAAAGCAGAGGATGTAAGAGAGAAAAATTGTAATTGATGGAGGACAAAAAGCCTGATTCCAATAAGAACGGCTGACTTTTATTTCTTTTGAAAGGTGTTGTTAGTTAATGCCTTCCTTCAAGAGTAACTACAGACTGTATGAATATCTCTGTTCATGGGGATTAAGTGTTTTAACATTTCATTTTTTCATCTTTTATTTGTATTTCTATTTATTTTTATTTTGAACACAATAGAAGTATAAAATCATACACATGAACAAGAAATGCAAGACATATTTTTGTACCACAATAATCTTAACATGCTCGAAAAGGAGTAGGTAGAAGTAAGAAACTTTTATTTATTTATTTTTATTCAGCATCGTATATTTATGAAATACCTATATTTCATAAATACTATATTTATTTAATTCACATTATTAAATAAAGTTTAATAATGTGAGAAAACCGAAATTTTCTGTTTATTCATTCAGTATTTGTTATAGCTGATAAAATAATAGAATTTAGTAATGATTTTTTATTGGGGGGGGGTTCCATTCAGCTTTATATAAAAAACATAGTCTGTACAGATTATGAATAATCCACTGAAGTCTGCTTGTGCAGGGATGCAAAAAGAAAACAAAACAAAACAAAAAAAAAGAGTCACCTTTTGTTATCTCCACCCTAACAGGAAATCACACTGTGGAGAAAAGGAGACGTGGTGAGGAAAAGCATGTCCCATCAGGCCGCCATCGCCTCCCAGAGGTTCGAGGGCTCAGCCGCTTCAGAGAGCGCCCTGGAGCAGGCCGCCAAGGAGGAGAGCGGGTAGCTCCGCCCTCCTTCCGCTCGCCGGCAAATCTGCACCGGACGGATGATCACCTGACAACTGTGCAAACATCTGGCGAGGCAGCTGTTTTACTCGTGGCTGTGCTGGTAAAAAAAAAAAAACGAGTGAAAAGGGAGGAAGGAGGGAAAAAAAACACAACACGATGCACACTAATACCGTGCGTGAACTTTTAAAAAAAAGGAGAAAAAAAAAAACAGTTTGCATGAGGCGTTCAGGGTGGCTTCAGGCTCCTTCCTCACACATGCTTATTATTTTCTGTACAGGAATCAAACTAATCACCTGTCGCAGTGTCTGCTGTGTAAAATCACGTAAAATTCCTTACATTTTTACACTTCATTGCATTCTAATGCTTTTTGGATGTATTGATTTCCCTTTTTCTTTGTCAAATACCAATTTTCTTCCAAGTGAATCTCTGACATTCCACGTTGAATGAATGAATTCATTCCTATAAGGTCTAACAAGGAGAGAGAAAAAAAGAGAATCGACTTTGCACTGCTTGATCTTGTTGAACACATTTTCCTTTTTTTTTTTGTTGTTGCACAAAACGCATCGGAAACTGGAACCTCTTGGTCCCGTTTGGGCGAGAGCGCTGAAGTATTATCCCACTTTGTTTTGTTTTTTTTAATGTGTAAATAAGACCAGTCAAACCTGTTAACCTGTTCCAGCTTGTATAGGTTGATTTAACCCGGACACAGAGCTACAGATTGACCTTGTCATGTCCATGTGCTTTTACCTCAGCATTCCAGTGGTGTTTCGGAGAAGTGTTTGTATTAGGGTCCGACCGTACGGAGTCATCTGTATCCTCCTCATTAGAGACTTGAAAGTTGTGCCTATGTGTATTAAGCTAATGAAAATCTTCCTGCCTCTAACATGATTTTAGTCTTTTAACCAGAGAAAAATTACAGTAGAACTATCTATCTTTTGCAAAATGCTTATCGATTACTCATTCCCAAGCGTCCAATAAATTGATGCCAAATGGAAAACTCTTGTGTGTTTGTCCATAATTGTGTGGCTTTATTAATGTACCACAATTCTGAATGCAAAATGATCGCAGCATTCAAAGCTTGAGACAACACAAACATTAGTTTCGGGTTGTAAAAAATACCACTGATGGCCATCGCTTTCTAGTTTCCGACTACATTCCACTAGTTTTACATTTCTACTACCACTTCTGTACCAGTTCAGACAATAACACTTTGCTAACTAGTGGATTGGTGTCCAGCTAGTTAGGAACAGATGTCCTAATGCTAAGCCAAAGTATGTAGTGGCATAAAAGTCTAGCCCTACGATTCTGCTTGATTCTCATCTCCATTCAGTGCTTCATCTGGGCTTTCTCCCACTGAGCTCAATTTGACCGGTAGAATTTCCACCGGGCCACTCGGCGAACGGAAAGAGGAATTATGAGCAATGACGTCAATTTTTCTGTGCTGTTTCAGAATTGTAGTCTGCCATGGTTGTAGTTTGGCAGAGGTAGAAGTGAAACAAAGCCATTCGGTGCAGGTTGGCTACGCTTTCAAATACTGAATTAATATTAACAGCCATCTTTAATCTTTGCAGTGAGGGATGGTTGTTTACAGCGCAGGTAATTTCAGGTAAGCTTTATAGCATCAAATAGATGCGTTACATAACAGCCAAACTTTAGCAATTGAGTAAAATTTAAAACTCCAACAAAATTCACACCTCCAGCAAGCAAATAGCCTGGAGTCCAGACCTTTTGTACAAAGTAAAGCGTAGAACAAGGGCATTGTTTTTACCAGGCTAACCTAGTTCCAACTAGTAGGCTTTGTGATGAATTATGCTCATTGGCTACTTACTAGTTACACCCATCAACCTGCTAAAGTTGGGAGCATCAGAAATGGGAAAGACGTTGGTTTTAAGTGACTTTGAACTTGGTGTGGTTGTTCATGGAAGACTGGTTGGTCGCAGTATTTCAAAAATTTTAATTCTGCTGTGATTGTCACTCACCCAGGAAGTCCAACCCTACACTAGCAAGGTGTACCAGTTAGCAAGTTTGTGTTTTTCTTAAAAATTACCACACAGACCAGGGGTGCTCAAGTCCAGTCCTCGAGAGCTACTGTCCGTCAACTTTTAGATGCAGCCTTACTCCAACAGACGGGGATCAGCTCTAAACAAGCCTGGTAACGAGCCATTCATTTGATTCAGGTGTGTTGGAGAAGGGATGCATCTGAAAGTTGCAGGATGGTACCTCTCGAGGACTGGACTTGAGCACCCCTGACATAGACATTTTAATATAAATTGACAATGTGTAAGTAGGTTCCTAAATCTTCACTAGTTAACTAGTTGGGCTTATTTTGTACAACAGCTTTATTGATGTGGTTAAAATAAGCTTTGACAAGCTCATCCACCAAATCACTGGATTTTAGGGTCTATTTGTCAACCACTTTAATCCAAGACTAGTCATATGTTACAGCATGCAACATGTTCCACAATTCTCACCCAATGAAACCTGAAGTTTGACCTCAGACCTGACAAGGACAAACAGCTATAGACAATCAATGGATGGATAGTTATGTCAAGGCAGTGAATGCTAACTATCTCACTAGACTTGCAGTAATTGTTATATTGTTGCATTGTGTGCCGCTTCGTCCATCTAGCAGGCCTTTGACGCTGTTAGTAAGGTATCAGATAAAAGTTGCACTAGTTGGCAAACTCAGCTTCTTTGTCTTTTTGCGCTTGTGCAGCAGAGTATTACAACTAGTGGAACTGGTTAAATGTCTTTGCAAAGCGGTTAGTGAAAATGACACCTCACATCAAGGGTATAGAATATTTATGCAGCCCGCTTGTCAGGCCCAATGCCATGTGGCCGCTGCATGTAGAAGAATGAAGGTGCCTTGTGTTTCTGTTAAACAGATTGGGGAAGGATTTCCAGACTTACCGCAAACACCACAATGGCGTGTTGCCGTTATCATAGCGTCGGCTGGTATTACTGCTGATCTGCACGCTGACATTCAGGTTATTAAATCTTAATGCAGGGAGACAAAAGGGGCTGCTGGATAATGCAGAGGAGAAGCTGTGCTCCGACAGAACATCTCACCAGAGAGTCTTAGCTCCGCTTTGAATTGTCTTGTTATGAACTGTGCCAAGCCTGATGAGGAGCAGATGTGCCCAAGGACAGGCATTCTTTCGAATGAGATCAGATATTGCCACGCAACAGAAAGCTGAACTATGGCTCTCTCGCTGATCCCCAGTTAAAAACACAATTTTATTAAAATGTACACAAGCTCAGGTTTAAAAGAAAAATGCTGCCTCTAAAATAAAAGCTAGCATTTAGCCTCTTTCAAAGAGAATGTCCCTCATACGAAAAGAAAACTGCAGCAGGGTCTCTGGATAAGACTTTTTCCTGTAAGGCACCAGTGCTAACAATTGCTAACTCTTTTTGAGGAATTCCTATCTGCAAATGTTAGCACTCGGGTAGCGCAACACATAACTGTACTACAAATTTCACTCATGTTTTTTTACTTTTCTGAACTTTCATATCTTTAATTGTCCTAGGTGGGTGGCAGATCCACTGAGGAAAATCCATCTCTATTTCAACATTATAATACATGGTGTCTCTGCCTGCGAAAACAGAAATGCATCTCTTTGCTAAGATAAAGGCAGAATAAGTGTTTTTCTTTTCTTAATATAAAAGAATAACCATGAACCAGAAAATTCCTGAAGAAATTTAACCGGGCCTGCCAGTGTGCCCGTCGGTTTGGACCCAGCGTTCTGATGCTAAAAATTAGCATCAATGCTAAGCTTAGCAAAATAATGTTGACAAACATGGACTTGAACCATTCAGTATGTTAAAATTAGTGTATAAGCTAAAATTAGCCAAAATGCTAATTTTAGCATGAATACTGTCAGTAGTATGTGGGCTATCACTAGCATGTTGTCTGTAATTGACTTACTCCATTCAAAATACTAAACATGGCTAAGAAGTAAGAGAAATAGCTAATACCTTATTTAAGTTAAAAGGCTAATATATATACATATATATATATATATTTTATTTTTTTTTACCTGCGGTCAGGAGAGTCATCATGGAAGAATAATATAATGACAAGATTGATTGATTATTTTTTCTTCAAAATCGCAGAATTTTCCTAATTTCCCATTCAGATGCTCGGAGGCGAAGTTGGTGTGGCAGCAGTGAGCTGAACCTCACCTGGGATTGATCAGCCTCTCTCTAACTGCACTGGCTGCCATTCTATGGGGGCATGCTCCTCCTGTCTGTATGTCACCAATACAATGGTTAAATTTTTTTTATATATGAACTGATTTTCCATCATTTAGCTTATCTATATAATGTACAGTGTTTGTTGTCGCCAACTGCGTGTGTAGCGTGATTCCCTTCACTAACCCTTCACTTCAGGTCTGTCATGGCGCCTCGAATGATTAAGTGATGTAGTTGCAAAGGGTTAATAGTTTGAGTCATGCAGAACTGATATGACCGTTTCCATAGCAATGATCAAAACCAAGACATTCTCCCAGAACTACAGGGAGCTCATTGTAGCTATGACCTCATCTATGATCAAAATCATAGATCCTCATAGATCAAAGAACATCTGAGGTTATAAATGCTTGCATCTCAAAACATCAGTTATTATACAAGTGACTCTTTGAGGTTTGGACTGTGTTTAACAAGGACTTTTAGAATGGAAGGGGTTATAGCAACTGTGTTTTTTCCCTTGACCTTTGGTATTGGATATGTAATTACAACAGGATTGAGGAAGGTTTATGACAAAGTACTTCCTGGTACCAATTTTGAAAAGTGTAGTTCTCAGGATGAGTGCACTGCGTCAGAATACGATGAATTTGACGCTTTTTTTTTTAAATCCTTCCCCGGCTGGGGAAGTTTGAGCTGAGGAAAAGCTTACCTCTCAGGATGAGTGCACTGACTGTGAATACGATATTTTTGATGCATATCTTTTCAAGCCTTCCCCACCTCAGAAGCATACTTCTCCGGCAGGAGAAAACTGTGAGGTTTCATAAAGTTTTGCGGGTTTTCAGACAGCTGAGTCTGAAAACTGTTTCTGCTTCGACAAAAGAGGAATTCGAAGACAACACCCTTGAAGAGACCGTTGCAGTTGGGGATAACTTCTCTAATGCTCTCAAAGAACTAACTTCCTCTGCTGGGGCAGTTTGTTGTGACCTTTCAAGCCGTTGTGCAGTTAAACCTGAAAAGCCAACGCCTGCACTGACAAAAGCGGATTTGGAAGATTGGTCCGAAAATGCTCCTCTCATAGGGAACGATTTCTCTAATGTTCTCGGAGAACCCTCTTCCCCGGCTGGGGAAATTTGTGGTGAAAAAAAAGACAGCAGAGCCTGAGAACTCAACTTCTGCTCCAACAGAAACAGCATTGAACACCAATGAAGAGGGATCTATCCTAGGGAAGGATTCCAGCAATCTTCCAAAAGAGGAAACTTCCCCAGCTGCGGACGTTTGGCGTAAAAACAAGACAGTTGAGCCCCGACAACATGCTAAAAAGTCTTGTTGATAATATTTGATTACTTCAGGAATGAGGAACGTTTTTGACAAAGTACGTCCTGGTAGCGATTTAGAAAAATGTCATGAACCGACATCATGGATAGGACGCTGAGAGAGGCCAGGTCAGAAAATAAAGATCTTTATTTTACACGGTCAGGTTAGACGAAGTATGACGAGGATTCCACGACTACTCGGGAATCCCATTGAACTAAAAGAGGCTACTACACACATGATAGCAAACACAAAACACCTGCTCTAATTAACCAAGGCTGAAGGGAGGCCAGAAAGAAAACAAAAAACACAGATCCTGACAGTACCTCCCTCTTAACGGCGGATACCAGACGCCGAAAACTAGACGGGAAAAGACCCGGAGCAAGACGGGAAAAACAGAGCAAAGGGAACACCCATTCCATCTCCGAATAGCTCCCCCTGGAGGCCACAGAGGGAATTGTTCAAGCGTCAACCGATTGGTTGGCAATGATTCCAAGGCAGGAAGTCGGGGCGAGGCCTCGGAGGACGACGGTTTCCCCGCCACTGCTGCCAGGGAGTGGCAGCAGTGGCTGCCACTCCGAACCCAGCGGCTCTCTGAACCGCTGGGTTCTCTGCGGTTCTCTCTGAAAAGGTGTCCCAGCTGATTTAGCCTTAAATATTCGGCGAGAGTGTGGTGACTCACCCAGACGGCCCGGC
>CAEFZX010030782.1:0-54284 GCA_903066825.1 Alfaro cultratus | reverse complement strand
ACTAGTGATTATTAATCTGGTGCAGTTGACTGACCTGGACATGGATTGTTAATTTAAAAACAGAAGCAGAGTCCGGACCTGGACTCGGGTTTTAAAAACGGGAGCAGAGTCCGGACCTGGACTCGGGTTTTAAAAACAGAAGCAGAGTCCGGACCTGGACCTGAACTCGGATTTTAAAAACAGGAGCAGAGTCCGGGCCTGGACTCGGGTTTTAAAAACAGGAGCAGAGTCCGGGCCTGGACTCGGGTTTTAAAAACAGGAGCAGAGTCCGGACCTGGACTCGGGTTTTAAAAACAGGAGCAGAGTCCGGGCCTGGACCTGGACTCAGGTTTTAAAAACAGGAGCAGAGTCCGGATCTGGACTCGGGTTTTAAAAACAGGAGCAGAGTCCGGGCCTGGACCTGGACTCGGGTTTTATTTTGGCGGGGCCCCCTCCGGGAACCAACCTATAATCATGTGGGCTGGATGATGAGAGTTAAAGCCTGGAAATAAACGTGACGCCATGCAGAAGCTCAGTAAACTGCAGCAGAGGCAGAAAATGGTTTTTTTAAGTTAGTGAATCAAACTGATTTTTACTTCTAGATCTTTGGTGAAAGAAAAACACAAAGTTCACTGCAGACAATACAAAACAGAAAAACTACAGTAATGGCAGCTGCTTAATAATTATTAATGGTTTTCATCAATAGCTATAATAGTTCTATTTATTTTTTTTAAATAGGTGTTATATTAATGTGACAATTCTTTATCTTAACGGATGATTGTGTTTCAAACTTTTGCCTGTCATAAAAACTTGTTCTGGACAAATTTTTGTAACAATACTGTCAGACTTAAAGTCTCTACTAACTGTAGAAAAGTCTCGGCCTTCCTTTGTTCTTCAAGGGAAAAGTATTGATCTGTTTTGATATTTGTGATCAAATTACACAAAGAACCTGAATTATGATGACATTTCCATGTAAATAGATGAAAGATTGAAAATCAAAAGCAAATTTATTTGACGATATAAATGGGTTTGGTCCAGTTAATTGAGGACGGCCTGCAGGTGTATCTGATGAAAATCTGTGAATCACCATTTAAAACAGCGTAGCTTGTGTTTAGCTTGTCACGGTTGTTAGAAATGATCCACATCCTGTTTGTAAAGTTTATTTCTCTCAACCTAAATGCTGCAGAACAAACAGTTTAAAACAGTTTAAACAGGCCAGGCAGCTGATCACAGATCTCTGAAAACCTGACATGAACATCCTGATTTCGACCAGAACCCAGAAAAACCGCAAAATGTTATAGGAGAAAAAAACTGATTCACATAAGAATCACAATTTACTACGATTCAGAGTCTGTTTAAAAACATAAAAAGTCTGCTGGCTGCCGGCCTCCATTTTGTTACAAGGTGGGATGTTCAGAACAGGGAGGAAACTACAAAAACAAAGGAGATAGATTGAACTGGATCAATCTTTGTTGAAGGGAAACATTTGGACTCATTTTGGGTTTTTTACCAAATTCCCGGGGCGACCCGGCTTGACAAAAGAACTTCAGGGACATGGTAAAAGGCGCGGAGCCAAGGTACGGCGTTCCCTCCAGCTCTGGGAGGCGTGCTGTGATTGGTCAGAGGTTTGTGGCCATGTTTTATAGAGAAATGTTGATATTTCTCTTCAGCGAATCTGATTCCAGGATCTGGGTTTTGTATCAGGGGTGAAAGGTGTTAATCCAGTGCAGTGAGGAATTCTGTACAGTTTTTACAATTCTTTACTAAATAACTACAAAGTGCAGATGTGGCCTGGTGGGCGGGTTGTGGAGGCAGATGAGATCAGTTTCGTACGTAAGTATCGGCTGATCTCCAGTCTCCCAAACTAAGGAAATCTGGGCCGATTTATCGTTGGAAAGTGGATCTTTACGGTTCATTACAGAAGAGCTCAGCTCAGCCTCCTGCACCGGATCCTTATTATCTGATCCGATTTAAACTCTGTTCTGGTTTAAACAAACCACTGCAACTGAAGCAGACGGGCCCAGAAGATGGCCGCCGTCGATGCACGGCGGCCATTTTTCTGTTACGAAACGTGGATGATGAAGATGTTGTCCTGATCATCTTCATCATCCACTTGTCTTAGTTTGATGCATCTTTGGTGTTTGGATAACAGGAAGTTCTCTGTTTCTGCAGTTCATAGCTGCTGGAGCCAAAAATGGATTTCAAATCAGAAATTCAAATAATAGTTAATTTCTGGTTTCCACTAGACAAAAACAAATAACAAAAGTATATTTTTGTAAAAAAGGGATGTGAGCAGAACTTTAAATTAAGACGATTATTAAAAGAAGCATGAAATTTATTTTCCATTATATAGATATTACTGTAACATAGATAAAAATGAATTGAGACAAACACGAACAGGAAGTGGGTCAGACTTTCTGTGAAAAGCTTCCTCTACTTATAGTAGCTTAATAAACGGGTCGCGCCCAGGCCTGGTTTCAGTCAGAACCGCTGGATGTTTGTGGTTGTATTTACTGCAAACTAAAATGAAAGCCAAAAAGTGAAGGAGATAAAAGATGAATTCTTAGTTTTCTGCTGAATATTTTCCATTTCAACATTTTGTCAGTGAAAACTGATCCATCTCCATCAGCTTCCTGTGCTGGACGACCAAATTTGCACCATTTCTGGGTCCCATAAGGCCCAGTTGTCTGCAGCTTCATCACAGGCCAGCAGGAGGAGGAGGAGGATGTTTGGGTGTGAGCGTCTCCATGGTGACACTGGTCATGGTAAACAGGCAGACTGATCAGTGGAAGCCAAATTTTCTTGGGATGAAACTACAAATCATGATGAATCAATTTTTGAAATAATTGTCAATGATTATTTCATTGCCAATAATTAATGAAAACAATGCAGCAACAATGTTGATGCCATATATGGCTGTAATAAACAGGAAGTAGAGGTTGGGCCAGAGAACCATCCCCTATAAATCAGAGGTTTGAAGTTTTCAGAGTTTCATGCCTCTGGTAAGGCACAGATCCCATTCCAGCCCCTCTCTGGGCTACAGCTCCCCTCCTGGGAAGGGTCACTACGTCAGAACGTATCCTGCTAATGTGTTTCCATTAGCTCTTTTTCAGAAAATCCAATAACCATCCTGAGTGAGCATAAAAACTTTATTCAAAATTGAGAAAACTATTTTGCCATTTCCATCAACCTTGAAGCAATACTTCAAAAGATGCTTAAAATGCCGGGGGGGAAAAAGGCAGCTGAAAGGTCACAATACACTTATCACTGAAAACACCCAAACATCACATGAACCCAGATTTTGAGAGTGTTTCTGCTGCTGTGGGGCTCAGGTCGAGGTGATTCAGTTTGAACATGGTGACGTTGGGATCTGGTTTCCCTGGAACCTTCTCATTCTCTGCAGATGATGTAAGTGTTGCAGAAATAGCTGCACAGTCACAGCCAGGAGGAGCGACTAGGCGAACCCAAACTCAGTGTTTCCCTCTGAGTTTCTTGGGTTCAGACTTCAGGCAGTGGGCCAACATAGCTGGAGGAGAGTTGACATTGTTCTGAGAGCGAGGAGGAGGAGGAGGAGGAGGAGGAGGTGCTGAAAGGAGCTGCAGAAATGAAAGAGGGGGTTGGGGTGGGAGGTCGAGGAGCTCCCTGGGAGAATAAGAGCATTCCAGGCGATGGTTCATGGGAGGCTGGTTCAGAAGATGCACCGATTGTTTCAAGGTGCCCCCCTTTACATTGTTAACGAGCCGTTTCTTTTCTGCTCCTGTGTTTACGTGTCGCAGCAGCGGTTCCTGAATGAGACGCTTGTTTTCAGCTCAGAGGAAACCAGAGGTCGACCCTCCAAACCGACAGTTTCACACTAAATAATCCAACCTGTAATGTGGCCAAGATGCATCTCAGCTCCTGTGTCAGAGTGACAAACGCAGCAGAAAAGGGTTTAGCGGTTCTGATCGGTTTAAAGGTGCCTGGAATGAAGGTTTGGTGTCAGAATTGGACTAAACTGTAATTTACATATGAACATCGGTTTGCCTGCAGGTTAACCAGTCGTGTTTCCTGCTGCTGTTTGACCTGTTTTCCTTCAAACATCATTCAGCTCATCTACAGAAAAGAAGGATGATAACAGAGGTGCATCAGGTCAACAGTCAGGTTCTGTTGAGTTGTAGGCACTGATATCGGACCAAACGGCTCTAAAGCTTTCATAAGAAGTTTTTATTTTTACCGGAAATGTACCAAAGGATTGACCAGGCATCAGAATCAGATGATTTTAGCTCAACCAGCTTTGAAGCTTCATTTTCAGTTGGAATCAAACCTACTGAAACCAATTTCACATCTTAAGTCCGGCCATCTTAAGAACGTATCCAGATGGCTCTAAAGATAATCGCAGTGGACATTCCTGCTATGTGTTCAGAGCTATCTGGTATTTTTGGAATAACGTTGGGACCGCTCCGTTCTAAAACCTGGAATATTCAACATGTTGAATTATCCATGTGATGGAAACATGGAGGGATCCCAAATACAGAAAACAGCTGCCAGGGTGAAGCAGAAAGTCCGGAGGATGTTGGAGAGGTCTTTATCGGTTTTTTCTCCGTTAAAGTCTGTCCACAAACTTTCACCATTGCTTCTTTCTGGTTGGTCATATTTATTTCTCTGAACTCACATTTGGTCTCAAAATTCTGCGAGATTTCCCGCCTGACATCTAATGTCAGCGAATGAAATTGGTTTGTGCGTGCTGTGCTGCAGCTGTAGAACCAATCTTTTATAATATTTTATCACCGTGTGTTTTTGAAAACAGACTGATCATTTTAAAAACTTAACAAGCTGTGCAGCTTTCCTCTCCAGTTATTCACATGAATAGTTTCATTTTCTGTTTATCCAGGATTGGATCATAGAGATAATCTTTTATCGTCTGTCAGGTATGAAAATCGGCCGATAATTTTTAAATCTTGTGTGACGTGAACCAGGCTCAATTCTGCAAAGGAACGTCCAACGCATTTCCTCCTAGCTTTATTTTTATGCGTCTCCTAAAAGTTGTAGACATAGTTTTAAATGTTTTCTGTCCAGCTTCAGCTATTGACCCATATCCCTCTGGTTTTCCATGCGTCTCATGTCAAACACCCTGAACTCCCTCTGAGTGATTACTGAGCCGGTTGTTTGTTGTCCTGATAAAAGTGGGAATGTTGAGGGATTCATCCCAGACGGACTTGGCTTTCTCGGCGACTCGTCTTTGTGTCTCTGACATCTCTGCGTGGCGTGAAATCAGAGGGACACTGCAGTGAATCTCCAGCTCATTGGGGATTCCTGTATGCTAAACCATCCAATGTGGCCCCGCGGAGATACCACTCAACATATTTCACATGTCGGCTAATGCCCCCCCGCGGGGATTACTGCTGGTCTCCAAGGGTTACCACGATGCTGAGGCGCAACCTCGCCTGGCATCGCCGCGAAGCTGGGAAATAATCCTGCTGGGAGGCTCTCAGATCATCATCCAAGCTGTAAATCACTTCAGGACAGACGTCTGTCGCAGATTTAATGTCTTCCCGCTGGAGTCCCAGGATGAATCGTTGTTTCCTCAGGACCTAATGACAGCTCAGAGACGGAGAGGAGGCCGGTCTGTTTGCAGGAAGAGCCGCAGGGCGAGGAGGGAAGACTACATTGGAGTTTATGTGGCTGTAAAACTCAAAATGAAAAACTCAAAATGAGAGGAAGAAGAAGAACCTGCTGAGCCTGGATTGTCTCCTGTGACTGAAGGAGTTGCAGCAGAGCAAACGTCCTGTTTCATCAGGAGTTTAACGGCTCCAGACTGACAGCAGGAGCCCATCAGAGGGACTTTCTATAGAACGACGCATCTGAAAGTCGTTCCCGTTTGAAAACCTGAATTCAACAGCAGAGAATTTCAAAACATTTTACAAAGAGAACAAACAGAAATTCTGACCATTTAATGATAAATTGTTTAGTGAGATTAGGCTCATTCTGAACGTAGGTTATTATTTTTAATATTTTTGTCCTTTTATTGGGCAACATAACGCTTTGGGGCCCTGGTATCCGCGGAGGTTAGCGATGACGGCTGGCCACTAAAATCCAAGATATTGTCGGGTTTTTTTGCTTTAGAAATATCACATATTACCAGAATTTAATGATAAATTTTACAAAAGAGAAAATATCAGTGGACCTGAAATGTCAACCCACTTATGCGTAATAAAAATGTCTCAATGACAAATTTCTTATGGTGAATAGAAAACATTCGACTGCGTATAAAAGCTGATTTATGTTTGGTGTGAAAAAGTCCAAACCAACAGAAAAATGACCAGAAAACGAAGCAAAGTGCATTTTCTTCGTCTGTCTTCTGAGCTCTTTTGTTTGAAGTTGATTTTTGACTCAGATTTTCTCCTGATTTGTTGACTTTCTGGTTTTTGGAGATGATTTCTATAGGGGAAAACCCAGCACAGCCTCATTAGCTCATGTGTTGATACTCATGGTAATTTACGGTTAGAGCAGAATCTGGATAAATGCTGAACATCAGGAGATATTTCCAGACTAAATTTCATATTTCAGGTTTTCCTGCTGCAGATGAAAACATCTGAAGAGACTGAAGCAGTTTTGCAGGTGAAGATTTAAAGCTGAACGGAGCTAAAAGCTGCTGCTGCCTGTTTAAAGGCAGGAGACTGGATGTAAATAAAGGATTCAGAGTAAAGATGTGGGACAGAGAGTTTACCCACGTCATGACTTGGCTCCTCAACATACAGGTTACAGCTGCGCATGTTGCTTTGTTGCCAGGGAAACTCCCTCCTCTCGTCATGATTACTCTGCAGCGATCAGTTTGTGGCTCGGGTTCACATCCTGCTGCGGACCTGCCGCTCTGACACTGCAGGGCGTGGAGGTTTCCTCTGCAGCTAGCGGGGCCCAGTCATGTTTACTCTGGGGACAAAGGCGGCTTTTTATGCTCACACTGACAGGAGCTTTCTCTGTTCTCCAGTTTAAACGCCTGAAAGGCCAAAAGTGACGTAAAGATCAACATTGAAGTGATTTCCTCTGAGCAGCGAGCTCTTCCTTCTGCAGGAGCTGATATTTAATCTTTACCGGTTTGAAGTTACCATCTATTTATTACTTCTTGTAAATATCAAACAGAATGCCTCTATCTTTGGGGTTTTACTCATGCATATTGCTATCCGTCATCATCTGTACCCACTAGTCCTTATGGGTAATTTGGACCGACCAGTGAGACGATCAGTCGTGTTTTTGGAGTGTGGGAGGAAGCTGGAGTACCCAGAGAGAACTCCTGCATGCACAGAGAGAACATGAAGCAGGGAGCAGCGCTACTGTTTGCACCATTTGGCAGTAAGGCATTGATCCCACCCGATTCAGATTTAGATCCATTCTAACCGTTTTGAAGTATCGCATTTAGAAAAAGTCCATGGAAGCAGCAAAATTCAAATTAACTTTTTAAAGTTTGCAAAAGACGTTTTCACGCTCGCTTGAGATGGTTTTTAGCTTTTATGAAAAGAGCTAATGTGCTAAAGGGGAGGTGGAAACACATTTGCTGAATAAGTCCTAACGTAGTGAAGAATCCCATTCCCTGGTGGATCAGTCCAAACTTCCAGTTAGAGGGCAGGACTCGTTTTCCATCTTAGTTAGCAACCTCTACTTCCTGTTTATTACCACCACACATAACATCAACATCTGATGAAAATACACTTTAGATTTACCAGTAGATGGAAACAAAACTATTTTGCCTTTCTTTTTTGTGACGTTTTAAAAGTTTGCTCAAAATTTGCGTGACAATGGGATGGAAACAGCTTCCGCCTGCGTCCATCTACTCACCGCCTGTGGTGCATTTATAACACGTTAATTTTAATTGATACATTTCCAAGACTTTACCTGTTAAAAAATTTGATGCAATTATGCAAATATGCAATTAATCACTTTTTGTTTTCATAAAAAAGACCTGGGTGGAACCTTCATATCCACATGTTTCTGGTACGGCCATAAATCTGACGCACAAGCAACATCCGCAAGCGAGGGACGATTAATTAATTTCATCTCTAATGTTTTAGAACTCATTAAGAAAATCTTGTTAGATTTTCTAGAGCATGGTGAAGGCTGTATGAACATTTATGCTGGATTTGTTGCACAAAACGCTTTTGGATACGATTACTCAGTGAGATATCTGGAGAACTCTTGATGAAAGTCAGTCTCATTTATAAAAACAGGCCAGATAATAATTTCTGTGGTTTTGACCCCATGCTGCAGAGCTCTGGGCGTGCAGGCGCTATGAACAACATGGTGAAGAAGCTGATCAGGTGCCAACCAGCTTTCAGATCATATTCTTTAGAATAATGACTCATTATTTGAATGTAAGCAACTGAACCTGATGACAGAGGCTTGATAAAACCTCATTCTGGTGTGATCCCAGACCAGGTAGCCAGAAACTTTGCTCTGCCCTCAGAGATAAAGCATTGCTTGTCGGTAGCGACTCTGTGCTGTATTGATTTATGGCTGGTTTCGCAAGGCGTTATTGGCTGTATTGTGTCACGTCCCCTCTAAAGCCTCTGTGGTGTAAAGATGTTAACACATGGCAGTCGGTTACAAAAATGGTCCGAGCTCGAAACAGCTTCCCAAGAGCCTGCCCGACCAGAACCTTCACACGGCCCATTTATCTGAACCGGCTCTCACCCGCAGCAGGCCTCACTCCGAGGAGCGGCTCGGAAAAGTCATCAGTTCCTCATTACCGTCATTATTATAATTATGTTCTATATTAAGGCGCAGAAACGAGGCCAGATGAGAGTGTGTGAACCACCACCGGGACACGTGCTGCAGCGGTGCGGCCCGTTCCGTCCCGCCGACGCACCCCCCACCCTCTCGGCAGAACGGACCGCCGCTTTTAGGAGCAGGTTGTTTGTTTGGGTTCAAAACAGAAGAGCGCTGGTTGCCATGGGAACCTGGGTTGTGTGTTTGGAGAAATCTTCAGCCAAAGCCGCCTTCATCCTGATGAGAGGAAACCACCCAGAACGCTTACTGAAAGAAAAAGGTGGGGTTTGTTACGTAACGGCCATCCTTTATTTCTGGAAAAGTTCAAGCATTGCTGGCAGCCAATCAGAACACACCAGTACCGTCTGTGTTGACGCAGACATCTGATCAGAGCCAGGTCCATTTCTTTCTGTACTAAAGGAGGGGGAGTCATTTCTTTTTCAGTTGGATTAATTTCCTCAAACACGTCTGAACTCTACATCCTGCCACCGTTTTCTGATTTTACTATAAACCCGACCAATCAGAAAGGACCATACCTCCCTGTTCCAGTTTAGCAAAGTCCGCCTGTTTGTTTTTGTGATGGTAGGAGACCAAAGAGGAGTCTAATGGTTGCTATGGAGACATGGTGACATGATGAATACAGTTGAAAGTGGTTCATGTGTGCTGTGTTGCAACAGTAGGACCAAATCTGTAATTCCTACAATATTTTATTGTCATGTGTTGGGTCTCTCAGGTTCTGAAAATTGTCCGCAGACAGGTGTGCTGGTTTCCTCTCCAGTCATTTCTACATGGGTAGATTGATTTTCTGTTTATCCAACAGCTGCTGAACCAGGGTCTTTCTGCATGGAGTTTATATGCGCAGGTTTTCTCCAGGTGGGCTGATGACCTGTCCATGTTGTACCCCATCCTCTCATATTTGCCACTTGTTTCTCTAAAACAGAACCACTGAGCCATTGTTTGTTAGATTTGTCAAATATTTGAAAAACCATAAGATTACCTCTGATCTGGATGCCTCTATGTAGTTGACCCATTAGGTGCTCCAGTTTGGTTTGTCTCCAACAGTTTGAGCTTCCTAAACACTGTTAAGACCATGCAAACATTGGCTTGTTTCCTCGGTTCTGATTTGAACATCTGGACTCAAACCCAAACAGGTTTGTTAGTGTAGCAGCTCAAATCGATAGATCTTCAGACAGATCTGTTGTTTTCACAGCCAACAACCAGTTCAGACCAGTTAAAGGTCATGTTTACTGCTCACACCAAGCCTCAGATATCATCTTTGAAATCCACTGTTCACCATCTGTAGAGATGCTATAAAAGTGACGATGATTCATCAAGTGACGTCGTCTGTTCTGTTTACCTCCCTAATAAAAAAAAAGAACCGCAGTGAGAAGCTGTGAAAATGTGTCAGACCATTTCCTTTGGGATCTCTGTGGTCTCCGGACTCATCACAGCTGATGAGGTCCTACGTTTTGGTGGGTGAGTTTTTCTATAAGCCCAAAACGAAACTGGCTGGTCTGAACGACGTTACAGAGGTTCAGAAATTCATCAGAAACCTCTGACACTATGGGGCAAAGATAATGAAGGTGTTCACCAGAGACTGAGACTGGGACTACTTTTGTTCTGCCAGTTTGCCAATGAATACTCTACTGCTGCCATACTTACTGTATTTTCCTTCCTGTGGTCTGGATGTGTAGTTCTTGAGCTTTATGAGGGCCTTTTATGTGGACTTTGGGGAGGCGGTTACTAATTTTCAGTCCAAAACCAGAACATTTACTGGGATTATTTACCAAGTGGACCTACAAAGACCTAAAAAGGCTCAGTGTAATGGATCTATCAGGTGCTTACTTGAGGTTTTCCCCTAAATCTGGCAAATATGACTTTCAGATTCTGTTTATATGCTTATGGTGGCCATTAAGACAGTGGACTCTTATCAATGCCTGGGTGTTCACCTGAACAATAAACTGGTCAGGACTCAGCTGACTACCTGCTGAGGGCTTTGGGAGTGCAGGGAGCGCTATTGAAGATCTTTCTACATCCGAAGTCATATAAAGGAGCATTACCGCAGGTCCTTCCCTTCCTCCCTGCAGCTGTTTGACTCTGTAATCATCACTGCTCCCAACAAACTCAATAAGTGTTTACATCCCTGCTGGTATCTGCACAGTTGTAAAGTTCTTGTGAAACACTATTTTTGGTTTACTGAATTAGAATCTGTTATTTGTGGCTTCAGGAGTAACTTAATTAGAGTTTGAAAGTTGTTTTTTTTTTAGATTTGCTTGTAAAGTCTCAAGAGTAAAGACTCCTCTTCTACATGTAGAAAGGCATTGAAACTTTTGCTTATACTCTTCATTCCTGTCAGATTTCCTAAGGGGTAAAATTACTGATCATATCTAAAATAGCTTAATGGGATTTGTCCAAAGAACTGTTTCCAGTGCAAGTTTAGAGCCGGTTCTTACTTAAAATCGGTGGAAAACTGGTGCTACCTTTGCAGTAATATTCCACTGAGTAAAGAAGGTGAGAATCATGTGTGGCTGGTTCACCTTCTGCCTGTTTAGAAAATATTAAAAGTCCTTTATCATTCGTGGATATGGACTCCTGGTTTACGTTTTTTTTAAAATATCATTTTATCTTTGGTGTGTTTGTATTTTGGGGTTTTATGTTTTCAATGCACAAAGAAAAATTTCAGAACTGACAATAAATTGAACTTTGGCCAAGAAATTTGGTGAATTTGACCCCAGAAAGAATTAAAACTGTGTCATCTGCATAGAAACAAACAAAGTTACAAAAAATCAAAGTGGTGTAAACTGAGTGGTTAGAGATGGTCTTGGCTTTAACACCTTTTAGGTTTAACATCTTCTGCATGTTTAAATAAAGGAGATGAGCAGATTGTTGCGGGTGATGGGTCAAAGTTTCCTTTACACCTTCCCTCCTACCAGCTTTCATCTCAGGAGTACAGCAAACACAATGGTGGGGTTTTTTTAGCTCTTTTTCCGCTTTGGTTTCAGTCTGTGTGCATGGTGTTAGTGGAACCGGCAGCAGGTTACAGAGCTGCAGAAGCATCATGAAGGCTGTTCTTCTGTCTGTGGATTCCTTGATTTAACCTGTAGGTTTGACAGACTGTATCCTGTTGACTTTCAGGAGTCGACCTGCAGCTTCGCATTCAATGGGTGCAGCTTAAACAGAAAAATATTAGTGCCATCACCCGGTTACTTGGCAGGAATCTCGATGATCTGCTGTGTGACGTTGCACCTCTCAGGTCTGGCATTGGGTGTTTAATCTGTCAGATTTGAGAAAACATTATTAGTAAAGACGGCTTTATGTCTGGTTCATGTTGATTTTTGTCCAGACTTCCTCCTTCAGACAACTTTAAGGACTTCCCGACCACAGGTATTTTTCTGCCGTGTGTTCAGAGTGATCCGGTGTGCTCAGAAGCACTATCCGAAGCACTATCCGATCTAAAATCAGGGATAGTCAGCATGTGTGATTGTCTTTGCCTGATATCACAGCATGTGTGGTGTCCCCAAAGACACCACACATGCTGTTGTGAAGACAAAACAACTGCTGTGCTGCACCAGAAAGTCCAGCTAACGTAGATATTTACCACAAACTATTGCCATGTTTGTTTACTCTGAACTCATGTTTGATCTTGTGAGATTTCCCAACTGACACCTGAATGTCGGTGAGTGAAATCGGTTTGTGTATGGAGTGCCATCTGGGCACCACAAACTGTACATAACATGTTATACCTAAGATTTTTTTTTATCATCATGCATCTAGTCTCTTAGGTTTTGAAAATAGGCCAATAATTGTAAAACTCTGCCATGTATAATCCAAGCAGGATAAGTTTTAAAATCCAAACAGTTGGAGAAAGTCTGGTCTAAAATGTTCTGCTGTTCAAAAGTCGCCAGTCTGAGCAACACCACAATGCCTGGCAGTTAAATCAAATAATCTTGATGTTAAAGCAGTTTTTCTCTAAAATTGCATCAGCAATCAGAGGAACCAGTACTCGCTTCCTCATGGACGACCCCTACGTCTCTGCCCCCATTGGCCAGCAGCCTCCACCCCAGGGTCCAGCTCAGAGTGGTTGTGGGGCGGATGCTACTGGCTGGGATCAGACAATAGGCAGGGAGACCCCGGCCCGATACAGAGAGGGAGATAACGGCCGGGAGTTTTACATGGACTGGCAGAAAAGAGGAAGGCCAATGAAGGTTCAAGAAAGCCTTGAACCAGCAGCAGCCACAAAGAAAGCTTCCTCATTACCACAGTCAAAATGTTCCTTTTCCTGTCTTTCTGACTCAGGAGCCGACTTTAATAAATAAAAATGTACATTTCTGGTCAATCGGGGAGTAAAAAGGGTGCAGCAAACTATCACGCTTTGTGTTTTAATTTGGACTTTCAGGAAACAACAAAGGGTCTGCTTATAGTTGAGTTAAACATAAAAGTGTTTGCTTTACATGTACTCTCTTCATATCTACTGTCGACATGCCCTTGAGAAACTCACGTATTTCCTAATTGCTCTTAATGGAGCGTGCAGGGTAAAGTTCATGACTGCTGGGCAGCTGCAAAAAGCTGAAGGTTCAAAAGAAGTATTCATGCATAGTTTCCTCCTTCACTGGTTAAAAAAAGGCTCAAGAACTGGTGCATTTACTGCGGTAATTAGGCTTAAATGCCTCGCTCAGACCCAGCAGCACCGGCGGCGCCGTGCTCAGGGGCTTTTCCTATCTGCACGATCTTTGGGTTTCAGTTATTATCCCTGAACCTTCGTCGGACCTTTGGAAAAACCGTTTCCTGAAGCGGTGCGTGGGATAAGAGCAGCCCTCCAAGTTCAGGTTTGGTTTAAAAGGCAAGAAGTCAGTTTGGTGTTTAAAATCTGGAGGTGAACTTTCTCTGAATAATAATGTCTTTATTCCCCATTTCTGGATAATTCTGAACTCTGGAGCTGGTTAACTAGAAACTGGATGCATAAATTAGTCCAACTGTTTTAAAAAATGCCACGAAGCAGAGGGTACGACAGTAAAACAAAAGTTAATTGAGGTTCCATCCCGATTCACTCATGTTAGCCCAGGAACCATTGTAGAGCTGATGATCCAAGTGATCGTCACCTTGCATATCCAACTAGAGTCCATCCTTCCTTTGGGAAAAGCTGTGGAAAACCTTCAGTTTCTGTCCTCAGACTTGGACTAGGACTCTTGAAAACATCAAGCTGGGCTCTGATTGGTCTAACAGCTCCTAAAATGGAAAATGCATTTAGGCAGCCATTTCCCAAAATACTGACCCTTTGTTGCAGAAACCGAAAGCTGTTCCTTCCTGGTGGTGATAACCCTAAAGAACCGCGATCTCTGTCTGCAGAACCTGATGGCCAAAGCGTTGTACGACAACGTGCCGGAGTCTCCAGAGGAGCTGGCCTTCAGGAAGGGGGACATCCTGACCGTCATCGAGCAGAACACAGGCGGACTGGAAGGATGGTGGCTCTGCTCTCTGCACGGCCGCCAGGGGATCGCCCCCGGCAACCGCCTGAAGCTGCTGATCGGCCCCATGTTCGAGGCCCAGCCATCAGCCAGCGCCCAGTCACCACCTCAGAGCCTCCAACAGACGGCGACTACGGGGGCCCAGGGCCTCTACAAGCAGCCGCAGGGAATCTACCAGGTTCCTGCAGGACAGGACATCTACCAAGTCCCACCCAGAAGCACCCTGGCTGCCGAGAGCGCACACAGCAAGGCGAGTCATTTTCATTTCCCTCAGCTAGCCATAACCACTGCTCTCTTTATCAGGTAATCTGTCGGTCTGACTGTTGATTAATTAGGTTCAGGATGAGAGACAATAATTTCCAGGTTTTCATTTTAACGAGAGGCTGGACCCATTGATTTCTCTGATTAATGCTTGATAAATGTCTCATTAACAAAAACAGCTGATGGAGTTCAAATGGTCTTCATCAACAGTTCTCCAGGTTTATTTTTGGCAGCTTTTTCATGCATTTGTTGAAGCAGAATTACAGGCTTTCCACTTTACCAGAATATTTTCTGAATATTGTCGACAAATCATCAATAACTCGTACATGTCCATGTTTCCATGAAAATGTCTGCATGTGATTCAAACATTTGTCCCTCGAGAAAAATAAACTACATGGAATGAATTTTGTCCAGCCACCACAAAACTTAAGACCTGTGATTAAGATATTTGAGGCAAATCTACATTTTTTATGATTTTAAGACATTCTAAGGCCTTAATTTGTTTTATAAAGGAATTTGAGACTTTCTAAGAATGAGCAGAGTCCCTGGAATAAGTCTGACTCTTTCTGCATGCGCTCCAAAAGGTTGAAGAAATGCATCTAATTTTCCTAAGTGTGCATTTTGAGAAGTTTCTAGGTGTTTCAGGGAGAAGTTAAGAGGCTATAAACTTTAGAGACATTTAAATCCAAAGATGCAGCGTTTGCATCCATCATAACGTAATTCAGTGGCAGGTCTGGGCTGAAACACGATGAGAAAATGTCCTCGTCTATCAAAGCGTTTAACTGGTTCCAGCACCTCAGACGCGATCGGCCCTCCAGGAGACGGATGGTAATTAGATGCTCTGTCAGGTTTTGGCGTCTTGAGGGTCTTTTTGATTCTTTTAAGACGATCTACTGCGGCCGTCATAGAAACGAGCTGGGTGTGTTTCCAAATAAACAGGCTGCTGGCGCCAGCAGCTTAGCGCTCGATTCATTGCACAGCGGCGGCTTAAAGGACACGTCTGTCAATCAGTCCTGCAGGATTAGCCCAGAGCTGGTATTAAGGTGGAAAATGAACGGCGTCTCTAATGAGTGGTTGCTTTGTGCAGTAATCCTGTTACTGAGCGAATGAGATGAGGTTCTGGACGTGTATCAGGCCCACGGATCAGTTTAGGGTGATTGTTCCTGTGATTTAAAGAGATAGTCCTGAGAAAGGCCGACTGTGCTGACCGAAAATCCACCGACTGGTCTAGTTAAAGCCCGTTGCCTACTGGACGTTATTTAACTGGATTTAGATTTGACTGTTCAGTACTGAGGTGAATCATCTGAGGTTTAAATTAGGATTTATTCATAGGAAAATTAACCAGATTAACGTTAAGATCAAGAATGAATTGCTGTCGATTAAACGTTGTGGATTTTAATCGGATTATAATTGAAATAATCTGGACAAAAAACACAAAGCACAGAATTGAACTGGAATATAATTGATCTGATCAGAACAGCCTCTAGTTGGAGCTAATTGTGTCGTACTGGATTTAACTGGATCGTCCTGAGTTTGATTTTAGTCTTTATTCGATTAAAACTAGGTTATAATTGATTTAAATGGACCAGAAAAAGGTGTTATGATATTATTGGACTGAATTAATAAGCATTGATTTAAAATGAGTTGAACAACCCCAATCAACAGCATTGATTTGGGTTGGTTTGAATTAAGCTGTATTATATTTGGACAAACTGGAATGAATGGAGTGATTTGAATTGATTTTAATTTAAATATTTCCTACTGATTAAATCGGATTTTAATTTATTGAACATGAAAAATCGACTGAAATATGAATAAACAGATATGAACTGTACTAAAATTCATTTTGACAGAAACCAAACTTATTATAGCTGAGTGAACTGGTTTAAATGTATATTTTGTATTTGATGAAAACTGGATTTAATTGGTTGAACTGGACAGGAATGTGAGTCCAGTTGGGTTTAATAGTTTGAATTGGACCTACCTGAATTCAAACAAACTGAACAAACTGAACAGGATGAGAAAATAATAAGATTTCAGTCCTGAACTAAATTTTATTGGATGAAAATGAGTAGAAGTGAGGCTGGTTCCCAGCTGCTGAACCAGTCTTCCCAGTAATGACTGTACGTTAAGCCCAGTAGCCACAGAGGAAAGGTTCTGCTGGTCTTTGTGTCCCGGTTCCTTCCAGCTCATCAGACGTTCTGATGTGGAAACGGACCCAGAGGTTTGATGTACCTCCATACTGGGACCATACTGGGACCATACTGGGACCCAGAGCACTGGGGTTCTGGGAGGCCTGCAGCTGATTTCCTCTGTTTCCTCAGGTTCGCCGCCTACAGACGGGCCGGGTTCAGAGTTCAGATCGGCTCTTATCGGCTCTTCCAGACGCTTTCTTCTTCCTTCTCTTCCTGCTCCACTCCTTCCTCCTCCTCGGCGTCCCGACGCTGACCCAATCTGCTGCTGCAGCAACAAAAGCTTTAACGATCGGCAGCACAAATTCAGGAAGTTCATGGGCTCCCGGGGCGTGTCATTGGGTTTGATAGAACTTCAGGTGACCGGGTTGTTAAACACGACGATCTGAGCTTCAGATCCTCCAGACGTCTGAGATTCCTCTGAAGCTCATAAATCAGCAGAACAATCCGCTCGTTTCCCCCAAATGGAAACTTTGAAGCAATAAATGTGATCGAGTATTAGAGGACAGACGGAGGAATGCAGGGCATGCTGGGCTGAAGGCATTCACAGCCTCTTTAGCCATAAACTCAAACCAAAACAGATTCCTTCTCTCCCAAGGAAACAAAGAAAACCGGATCGGTTCTGGAGACCAAAATATCTGCATGAATCTGTTCTGCAGACAAAGAAGATTTGATTTCTCACGGTTCAGTCTGAGATATTTGGACTAAACCAGCAGCAGTCCAACAGTTCCCAAACTTTCCACATGGTTTTAAAACACGTAAAAAAAAAAATCTACTTTTAGACTTTTCTCACTTTTTATTCACTATTACATTTGTTTAGCTTAAAGGCTGCCATATAACTTCTGATTTCAGTTGAACAGGAGTTCTTAGACATAAATAATATTCAACGTGGCCTTTATTAATAAATTCAATTATTTTTTCAAACTTGATACCTCTTACAGGAGAATGTCACATTTTATCTCAGAAAAAACTATTTAGCATTACCCTCCTAAAATATATTAAATATGGAGGACAAATAACCCACCATCTCCTTGGCAGCATCATGCTGTGGGGGACAAGAGGGAACAGCATGTTTCTGTGTCAGATTGGCTCAATTAAAGTCCAGTTTAGTTCCTCCTGTCAGTCTCATTCAGGATGATAATCCCTTATTAAGTTCTCAGTATGGTTGTCATAGCGATAAGCCCATCAGGGCCGCAGCAGCAGCACAGTATTCGTCCAGAGAACGTCTAGGAAGATGTTTTTGCTAGCAGCTGTCATGAATTCTCAGTGTGCATGTGACTCAGATGATAGAGGCAAGAGGTCAAAGGTCACTTAGAGAAGCACAGATAAGAGAGATTTGTGGGTAATACGGTATGATTGTCTCAACGTCCTACAGCCGTAAAGCCAGCGTGCGCTCCAGGAGTCTCCGTCAGACTCACCTGGTACTCCTGAGGCTAACAGCCTGGAAACATCCATCATTTCTTATAAACTAAACGCTGGACATAAGACACATCCAGTAGCATTACAGATTACTGCAGCGACGGATTAAACTGCTGCTTTGATCACAGCAGATGATCTTCATTAGAGCCAAAATCGGCTCTAAGCTGTTTGGCTTTTGGAGACGGCCTGGTGGGATTCCTGCATTAATTAGTTTGGAGCTTTAACAGGCTGGAGTCACGATAGAGAAGTGACTCAGCAGAAAAGGTTCCTGCAGCCTGGATGTAGCAGAGCAGACTGCTGCATGCTGCTAGCCTCCAGATCAATGCAAACAGGCGGCTGAAGGCTGCATGATTGTGTCATTAGCAAGACGGAAGAGGTCATGATTAAGAACAAAAGCAATGAAAAGGTGTGAAACACGAATGGAGGCGACATAAATCAACCACAGGCGAAAAGAGGCGCCTGACCTGTTTCGTGAGACCGACTCGTCCTTTTCTTTCTGTCTGTGTTCACAGTTCTGCTGTTTTGGCAGAAACGAACCTCACATTGCGGCTGGAGCAGGAGGAGACTTTATCGACACCAACACATTTAAAAGAAACGGCAAAAACAATCTAAACACTTAATATTACACTACAGTTAGTGCTGCTAAAATACTTTTTAAAAGCTTGAGAAATAATGATTTTAAGTTTTATCATTTTGAATTTTAATAGATTTGAGAAAAATGCAGAATAAATTGAAACTAAGGAGTTTCCTTTAACTGTGTTTTATTTTGTAGGATATAACAAACTGATATTTGCTGTTTTTTTAAGTCAGGCTATCTGCTTCAGTAACCAGAGTCTTACTTTAATAATGTTGCTCCTTTGGTTTATGTACCTCGACTCTTTTTAGAGTTTTATGCAAGTGGAAACATTTTTGAATGTTTAAAATTACGTATTTTTGCTAATGAGGGAAAAATGTAGCAGCCAGCTGACCAGCAGTGCTTTTCATTCCAAGGATTTCAGAAACCAAAAGTATGAATAGGCTGAAAAAATAGAGATTGAAAACATGGAAAACCTCAGAGTTGTTTAAGTTATTTATCTGCAAAAAGAAGAAAAAGCCTAAGAGCTTCAGTCAAGTAGTAACTACTGAGAGATAATCAGATTAAAATTAAATCTATGAGCATAAATGATTCAATCAGAAACTTACAGCATCACTCAGTTTACATAAAGGCTGAATTTATCTTTTTTTTTCCTTTATTCCATCTGAAAACCAGATGACTCAATAATTAAAACAGCATAATTTAAGTTTTTGCTGGTATATAAAAGTTCTTTAAAAGATTTCTTCCCTTCTTGTCGACATTATGAGTAATGGAGGATGAACTCAGCATCCTGTTTACTCGTGAGCCTTGAATGAAGTCTTTTATATCAGACGGAGCGTTTGAATGCGGCTCAGTGGCTTAAAGCGAAAACATGATGTCATCGCTGATGTCATGTAACGTTTAAATGTGTTTGAATTACGACTGAAAAGCTCAACCTGCCTGAACGCGACCCTGACGACCCAAAGCAAACAAGGTGCTGCTGAAAGAGCCTCGAGTCGCTCACCGCCACACGCAGGCGAGTTTACAAGGCGTCTGTTCGACGCCGCCGGGATCCAGGTGTGTAGCCCCGCCCCTTCCACGCCCCTCTCACCTACGTAGGAAAGGGTTTTCTCCGTTTCTGTGGCTCTTGGTGACATCATCACTCTACGATCCTCAACTGATGACCCCTGCAGGGGAAACAGGGAGGAGACGGGGCGGTTATGGAGCAGACAGGAAACAACATGGCGTCGCTGCAGAGCAGAGGCTGAGCCGACATCTTCTTATTGCTTCCACTCAGGCAGAAGCTGCCAGGAAAAGTAGTTAGACGTTATATTAAGCTCTTAATTTGAAGTCTGTTTACGCAGCAGTTCTGTTTCCTATTCTCATGTCCTCTTTTTGTTTTTCAAAATACTTTGAGTAAACGGCAAGCATACCATAAATGAGCGAAAGAGGTATACAAAAATAATAAGTTTATATAAACAAACAACCAGGGGTGTTAAATAAATAATATGGAACCTATGAAAATCTCATTCCTGTGCTCAGATTTCTGCACATGCAAGTTTGATTTGATTTGTGCAGAGCTTCAGCATTATCAGAACTGATGTTTATGATCAGTGCTTTAGGGTGAGGAGTGGCGGCCGCTGCTGTTTAAATGTTTCTGCTGGATACATTCAGTGGTTCTGACGGTTAGATGAAGCAGCTTCTCACTCAGTTTTAGTCCAGTTGAGCTGAATAATTATCTCTGGTTCTGCTCGTCATCAGAGCTCTGATCATGTCGGTTTATTTCACAGATGGTTTAGGATTCAGTTCTGACCCCACATGCTCGCTGCATGACGCACCAACAGGAATCCCTGCTATGAACTCCTGAAATCACCAGGTTGAGATGGGAATTACGGGAAACACACAAACTACCGTTAGGCAGATGAATGAAATTCCTTTCCATAGAAGGAGTTTGGTTTCCCGCTTTCCATTTCTTCCTCTTGTTCCTTTCAGAAATCTTGCCCAACTTTCCCCAGAAGTGTTAATCCAGCTCTGAGGTCATGTTCCATGACAGCAGAGGCTTATCGCGGGATTAACCCGACCCTCTGCCAGGAAGTCAGACGTATGGTTCCTATTTTCCAGCTCTGCTAATGAATCCTGCTCCATCCAGAGCGGTGGTAGCTGATCTTGGGGGCAGAGGAAGAGGACTGTGCTCGGGAAAGACATTCCCAGCATTCCTGGCTTCCCTCTGAAGGTTTGTTGCGCTGCTGTTAACGGCTCTGAGACGACGAGGCCGGGGGAGGGGTGTTGGGGAGCTGATTAGCACCGACAGGAAACGGTGATAAAACATTAACAGGGTCAAAGATTTCCCCATGAAAGTGAAACCAGTCAGTGTCGGGTTTCTCCGGATGAAAGTCTTGAAGTTTTATGAAACGCTCCGGTTGGAGGTTGATCTTTAAACACTGATGTAATGATTATCTCAGCAGGAGTCGAGCTGATTCCAGATTCTGCTCCAGCTTTTTTCTGCTCATAAAGCTGTTCTCCAGGTCAGAAATGTGCAGCTTTAAATAAAACGAAGCTCAAGTTGAAATTGTGCTCATTTTATTCCTCACAGCTGCTCAAAGTTTGATTTAGCTTGAATCATTTTCCAGTGCAGCCTGTGGCTGAAGTCCAAACAGCTTCTTGAATTACATTTCTCTAGCTAAAGACCCGACTTCAGCATTCTAGCTAAAATAACAGAGCTGCAAAAATATCAAATCCCAGTAACCATCAGTCTCCAGGATGGACGATAACGTGACAGCGAAGGACTCCTTAGATGCAATGTTTCATAACCTGTAGGATTTCATATACCAGGCCTTCAAATGGTGGTAAAACTGGCCAATCAGATGGACTTTAACATCTTTTCATGCCCACATTTGATCTATATTTTACTATTGAGAAATATTAAAGAGGGAACTGTGAGATAAGCACCACTGATGTTAATATTACAGTTCTGATATTTCTGTTGCAAAGCTCTGATTATTGCAGGACCAAGACTTTCGATTGGTGGGAAGATCATAAAACTGTTTCAGTGTGTTATCAATCAATCAGGCACATTTCAGCAACCAGGCATTTCAACGTGCTTTGCATTATAAGAACACAAAAATATAAAGTCATGGAATGCAGTCAATGATTGAAGCATTACATTCTGTCAGGTGTCGTCGTTACACATCACAATGCTGACTAATGTTTCATTTATATCAAAAGCAGCTCTAAGCATTTGGGTTTTAGCCTTAAAGGCATTCAGTGTTTTGGCTGTTTTGCAGTTTTCTGGAAGTTTCTTCCAGATTTGTGGTGAATAGAAGCTGAATGCTGCAGTCTTTATAAACTGGTACAAATTAGACAAAACTTGGGACCCAACTTTGAAAGAATCGTCCAACATAGAATATTAAATGTTGTCATAATTTAAATAATCCAAATATCTTAAAGGAGTTGCTGTGGATGGTGATGCTGCAGGCAGGAAGAATCTCCAGTAGCAGTCAGTCATGCAGCAGCTTTAAAGAGGCCTCTGACTGAAGACTGTTGCTGTATGAGAGTCCCATGACCATCATAACACACTAACAGCTCAATATCCGGGCAGCAGAGACGATATTCAACAGTAACAAGATCTGGATGACAACATCAGTTGTTACGTAGCACTGCTAATCCACCTCCTTTGCTTTTGCCACTCTTCTTTAGATCTCTGTCTGGGTGTATTGTCAGAGAGATGTTAGAGTAGGGGATAAGACCCTGCAGGCCTCTTCCTTTGAATGAAGTTATGCATGTAAAACTCTGGTTGGGTCAATTTTTGGGCTTATTTAATATTCTCTGGCAGACAAAATTTAAGACCTGTCATTAACATATTTAAGGCCAACTGACTTTTTAAAACATAAATGGAAGGTACTTTAAGGCCTTAATTTTATATCCATGCATTTAAGACTTTTTAAGGATGCGCCGACACCCTGGATCACAGTCCAGTTGGAAAAAACACCTGAAACAAGGAAAGTAACCAGTGAGAAAACCTGAACCAATGTCAATTCTGCTAACACTACACCAGTCAGGCAGGGAGGTGGTAGCATCATGCTGGGGGATGTTTTGCTGCTAGTGGTGGTGGCGAAGTGATTGGACCTCCAACGTGCTGCTGGACGGTTGAAACCTGATCTCACACACGTCCGCAGCGGTTGTGGGATGCAGCGGGTTAATGTTTCCCCTTCACTGTTAATGAACACATTATTAGTCTCAGGTTGTCTGTAATTATCAGCTGCTGGGGGTTTTACTGAGCTCAGACGTTTTCTGTGCAGCTGCAGGCGTCTGTTTATGAGTCAGCTTCCTGGGTCTTGGAACAGGGATGTTATCAGGAAATATCCGCCTCCGATAGAATTACACAGGGTTACTCCAGGACGAGGAATGACAGGCAGCCAAAACAACCACAGAGCAACATGGAGTTGTTGTTTCTGACGTTTTGTGTCTCTGCGATCCAACAGGTGGTGACCCCAGTCAGAGTGGGACAGTCCTACTCCTACAGCCCCGGACAGCACAACCAGCAGGACCTGTACGACGTCCCGCCCAGCAGATCACAGGGGGTAGGTGTCCTGTTTCCACGGAAACACCATCACCGCCTCTCTGTTAGCTGTTGTTACCCATCAGAACATCTAACAAACCAGACCCGGTTCTTTCATCTGAGCCGCGTTATGCCGGTCTGGGAGTCCTCAGTCAGTAGAGGATGAGACTAGAGATGAGACTTCAGGTCTTTAATGAACTCACAGACAGATGGAGGCTCCGGTTGGGATCGGCTCCAATCGGACCAGAGGTGCAACTCCACATGAGCAGAACAGTATGCCAACCCAGCATGTGGAGCACAGTCTCTACCATGCTGGTTAAATGGAAACCCACAATGTGACCCCATCAGTCCAGGTGATGTCTAATGCATCGCCAGGGTTATTCAATAATTGCCAACTAATTTAGTAATCGACTCAAAAATAAGTTTCCTGAAAGAACAACACAGTCAGAGCAGAAAATAAGCAAAAACTGCATAATACATATTGTTTTTAGGATGAAAAATGCACATCAGTTGAATCCAGCAATTTTTTCTATCCCGTTATTAATGTGTTAATCTAATACGCAGTCTGCAGGTCAGCTCTACACTGATGTTCAGTCCAGCAGAAAGAACTGAGATTTTCACATGTTGATGTTAAAAGGGATTTTTCTAGCTGCTATAAATGATCAAATGTTGTGTTGCATTTTAGGCAGCAAAATGTTTCATTTCTCATTGAATTATTTTTTGTTTATTTGTATTTTGATGCATTTCTAATATTGTGTAAAATAATCTTAAGTGGTTGAGTGAAAAATCAGCAGAATTAAATAACTATTTTTATAATGAAATAATTGTTAGTCACCAGATACATCCCAGCCTGGTTTTCAAATCCAGCAGCCCCAGAATTTATTTTATGATTATTTATATTTTCCTAAAGTTCTTTGTTCTGATATTTTAGGGGAAATATCTGGAACAGATTCCAAATTTCCAAACCTTGTATAAAAATGAAATGAAAATGTGATACATCTAGTCTTCCCAGCAGATCCATGTCATTACTTTGTGCAACGTTAAATAAAACACTGCAAATAAATCAAATATAAAATACGCATAGGTACAGCTGGACTGGTTCTAATTTAAAATCTGCCATCAGGTTTAGGCTTTTCGTTCCCTAATGTAGCAAACAACAGGTTGTGGTTGAACTTTGCCCTCCGTCTGGGTTTTAACGTTGGCTTTCTGTGTTCCAGGTGTACGATATTCCTCCTGGTCAGATGTTCCCGGGTCAGCAGGCTGCAGCCAGGAACCAAGGGATCTACGACGTTCCTCCATCCCAGATGGAGCCCCGGACACAAGGCGTTTATGATATTCCTCCGTCCTCCCAAGGGGTGAGTGCGGGGAAAACCTCGACTCCGTGGCACATCAGCCCGACACCCCGACTTATTCCTGTCAAATAAAACCAAACGCAGGAGGCTGGAAACTGTTTATTGACTCAGCTCCTCGGATTTCTCCTAATTTTCTCCATTAAATGAATAATACGTCAAACGACATATTTATGGCGATCCTGCGGCTCTGGTAAGTGAAGGCTTAGCTTGCCAGAAGCCACTGAGTGAGTGGCTTGGTGTTTGAACTGCAGCAGGAGAAACGGCTCTATTTCCAGAGATTCCTGCAGCGCCGCCCGGACAGCCAGCGCTCTGTTTGGACCGACCTGAAGCTCTCTGAGCTGTTATTTGCGTCGCTCCTAATTACAGTTTGCTCGGTTTGTCTAGCTGTGAGGAGCGCCGCTTTATTTACTCCCATGTTGCCTTGAGGCCTTTAGACACTTGCAGCTCTGCTACAGCAGCGAATCGAGGGAGGAAATGATCAGGTGTTCACACATAAGCTAATCTTTCACTCCCTTTAAATATCCTAATGGCTGCTGTGTACAGACAATAATTATAAAAAGAAAGTGCATCGCTGATCAGGACATACTAAACTGATCCAGTCTTTACCAGGCATTAAACCTCAAAACAAACACAATCTGCCATTATTTTAATAATAAACAAAGAAACACAACCTAAATCACCACAAGCCTGCCAGTCTGGACCCATCAAAATAAAGTAAAAATTAAAAAAGCTAAAAATAATAAAAATTAAATAGTTTAATTGAAACAAACAGAAAAAGAACTGTTTTAAGAAGAAAACTTTGAAATTTGTAATGATGACTTTTACTCTCATATTTATGACTTTAACATTCATAATTGTAACTAATAGGCTCATAATAATGACTTTAGAACTTTTATCCACGTAATTATAACTTTATAACTTAATTATGACAGAAAATGGGTCTTCAAAAAGACAAAAAATATATATATTTTCCTACCTTTCCATAAATCAGTTTCTCAGAGGAAAATGTCTACATAGAATAGAATAAACCCAAACACACGACCCTGTGGTGCTCCACCAGTAATGTATGTGTGTTTTTGTCGATGTCTGAGTAACTAAACCCTTTGTTTTGTCCTTAGGTCTACTCGGTGCCGCCCTGCAGGACCAACGCTGACCTCCAGGAGGGAAACTACGACTTCCCGCAGCCTCTCAAGCACAAACAGGAAGGAATCTACGACGTCCCGCCTGCCATCCTCACCAAACCGTCTCACAGCCCCCAGTCTCATTACGATTTCCCGCCCAACGTCGAGCCCCATCACCATCACCCAAACACCAATGGCAACGAGGGCATCTACGATGTTCCTCCGTCCGCCCTCCACTCCGGAGCGGACTCTCAGCAGGACGTTTACGACTTCCCACGGGGCGCACAGCCACTCCGAAATAAAGGCTCTGCCGACCGGGACGCAAGCAAAGGAATCTACGACATTCCTGCTCAGGACGCTCGCACCGTGGCGGACGTGACGGATGGCGTGAACCGCCTATCGTTCTCCAGCACCGGCAGCTCGCGCAGCAGCATGTCCACCTCCTCGTCTTCCACGGGTTGTGGCTCGGAGGGACGCCTCTTCCTGGACGTGGACGCCGGGGTGCAGAGGCTGTACCGCCTGCAGCAAGGCGTGGAGCTCTCTCTTGGGGCCTTGCACTCAATGGCGTCTTCCTCCCACTGGAGGACTTTTCCCTACATGGAGCGGCACACCAACGACGTACGCATGGTACTGGACAAAGTCCGAACGTCTCTGGTGGACTTCATTGCGTTCGGTAGAGGAGCCGCAGCGAACGCCATGTCTCTGTCAGACTCCACTCTGCACAGCAAGCTGAGGCGTCAGCTGGTGCGGCTGGAGGACTCGCAGCAGATCCTGGTGCAGACCTACCAAGCTCTGGAGAGCTGCAGCTGGGCTCTGAACGCCCTGGCTTCCTCCAGGCAGCACCACAACAAGAGCGACGACCTGGACCGCTTCGTCATGGTGTCCAGGACCATTTCCGACGACACCAAGCAGCTGGTCTCTACGATAGGCAGCAACGCCGAGCTGCTCTTCAGGCGGACGCACGCCGACGGACCGTTCCCCGCCGGCAACACACCGGAGGAGAACCGGCTCACCTCGCTGCCGTCCGACTCAGACAACTACAACGGACAGACCAAAGCCTTCCCTGTCCAACCCAACCAGGACAAGGACAACATGAACCACAGCGAGAAGTGTGTGAAGAGCTGGATGGAGGACTACGACTACGTCCATCTGCAGGTAAAACAGCAACAGGTTGGGTCAGGGCCCTGAGTTGGGGCAGTTTTTCTTTACTCCAGAATTTTGCGATTGTTACAATTTTTGCTGCAATCATAATAATTGATTTTGCTGTGAATAAATATTTGCAAGAAATCCTGTAAATGTTTTTTTTACTCACGATGTTGATGGTGGATTATAAACTGACATCATGTCAGTGGAGACAGGAATGCAATAAAAGTAAGAAATATTGCTACCTGCAGGTGGGAGTTAGCATAGCATAAACCCCAATGTTTAGACCATTTCAATAAACTCAACATTATGCACTAGCACAAACAAACGGAGGGATTTGTTGTTTGCGTGAGATTGGCAAAGAAACAGATGAGACAATTCATCTTCACTATACATCATTTATCAAGAGGCCAGACATGAAAGGAAGTAATTAGAAACAAATTTAAAAGAAGTTCAACAATTTGGTGATATCCCAGTAATTCAAAATTCCATATTTTTTGTTATAACATGACTAATCGTGATGAAATGCAACTGATATCCTCATCATCATCTCAATAATCAGGAATAACAGCTGCAGGTTTTCCAAATAATCTGAAAAAGAATATCACCCCATTACCAGTTAGTATATATCAATACAGTGCAGATAATATTAAGGTCAGATTCTTTTTGTAAAGTTAATATCACAACTCTAAACACTGTTTAAAGTTGTCCCTCCATTGTTCTCCTTAATGTTTGGTGTAAATCTCAGGCTGATGTCATCGTTGTTACTGCCAATTTACTATGTCAGATATTTTTCACCATATTATTACCTTTATGTAACGATGGAGCTGATGTTTCTTTGTTCACTCTTTAATTTTTGCCTCACCTGTTTCCATCCGAAGGGTAAAGAGGACTTTGAGCGTCAGCAGAAGGAGCTGCTGGAGAAGGAGAACATCATCAAGCAGACTGCAGTCCAGCTGGGCCAGGAGCAGGTGAGGCCGAGTCGCACAAGCCTGGAAAATAAATGGGGATTTATTATGCAAAATTCACATTTTGCAAGTTTTTATATTTCCATTTGGATTTCTACTGCTTCTAACAAAAAAAAAAAGAAAACACCCACTTGGATTTTGGCAACAAGTCTCTGGAAAATGAGTCGTTTCAAAAACTGCTGCACAAATCAGCAGGAATTTCCCCGTTACCTAGAACCTCAGTAGAGTTCTGCCTGTTACTTAGCAACCCAAGCTGAGCTCCAGCACGTTTGGTTAGCTGTTTTTCCTGCTGTATACGCTGTGCAATGGCTGCTGGAAAAGACAAGTGTTTTGTTGTTGACTAGCCATCCAGAAACTATTTGCTGCTTTTTTTGTTAGTTGTGGAGGGAGCTCTACTTCTGCTTTTCAAAGATGTACAGTTGTATAATTGTGCATCTGTCTGCAACTCTTGTCACGTGTGAGTGAAAACGTTGATTATGGGGCGTGGCCATAAAGTGACACAGGCCCTAAAACAACTCATGGCAGGACTGAGCAGACTGAAATCTCATCATCTAAGAATGACTTGGTACCAAAAATATAATGAACATGTTTTATATAGGACATAGACCTATGCTAAGCAGAATAGGTCACCTTTAAAGTTATTGTCGTAAATAACTCTGGATTGTTTCATCCTCCTCAGATCAACCAGTTTAAGAAGCTGGAGCAGGAAGTGATCAAACCGGTGGAGAATGACATCACCCAGTGGACGTCCCCCACTCCCTCCGACTCCTCGTCCGCCCAGGTGTGCGCCCGCGACCGCCAGCTGCTCGGCTTCTACTCCGCCCAGTGTGAGCAGCACTTCTCCACCCTGCTCAGCGCCGTCGACGCCTTCTTCGCCTGCGTCGGCGCCGGCCAGCCTCCCCGCATCTTCGTCGCGCACAGCAAGTTTGTCATCCTCAGCGCGCACAAGCTGGTGTTCATTGGGGACACGCTGTCCAGGCAGGCGTCCGCCCCAGAGGTGGCCAACCGCGTGATGAACTCCAGCAACGTGCTGTGCGACCTGCTGAAGACGGTGGTGGCGGCCACCAAGACGGCCGCCCTGAACTACCCCAACACGGCCGCCATCCAGGACATGGTGGACCGGGTGGCCGACCTGTCGCGCCACGCCCAGCAGTTCAAGGAGCAGCTGCTGCAGATGGCCGCTCTGTGACTTCCCTCCAGCATTCTTACACAAAACCTGCACAACCTACAAGTATATATACATGTATATTTATATGTATATGTTGCTCTCCATCATGCTCTGTAAATAGTCCGTTGTGTAAATATCAGCTGTTTTCTGTGTAGATAGTTTTATATTATGGTCTCGATATAAACGTAGCGGCAGTCATGGTGTGTCTTTAGGATCTGGTGGACATTTTCCAGAACATTCCTGTTGCATAAAAAGCACCTTATATTTGTTTCCATCTTCTTCTGAGGATCTGGTTGTTGTGTTGCTGCATTTCTCCGTTAATTGTGTTTGTCTGTGGAACTCGCCTCACAGTAAACGGCTCTTCTAACGCAGAAACCCGTGTCGTCTTTCCTCATGTTACTGGATTAAACAGATATTCCTTTCTCAGCTCTCTGAAGTGTTTTCATCAGCTTAAGGGCTCCATCGCGGCTGTTCAAAGGTTGGTACGTGGATCCAAACTGCCATTTGAGAGATAGAAATCTGACCCATCAGCAAAGAGGGTTGATGCAAGACTTTGTTTATTGACGAGTTAAAAGCCTCTGTTTTTCCTAAACATTAAGTTTGAATATTAAATAAATACATATTTAGCTTGGAACAAAATATTAAATTTTTAACTTAGATGTTTCGAATATTTAGTTTGTAAGCTAAATATTTAGCTCAGATCTAAACATTCAGTTTTTAACTAAATATTTAGTTAAGGAGCTAACAAAATATTCACAAGTTAACTAGTATACAAATTAAATATTTAATTATGAAGCTAAGTTTATAGCTTTCTAGCTAAATATTTAGTTTACAAAAAATATTTAATTTGATTATTAAATGTTTATTTTGGAAAATTGATATTTAGCTCCAAACTATTGTTTTAGTTCTCAACTAAATATGTAGCTTGTGAATTGCATATTTAGTTTACAAACTAAATTTAGTTTGAAACTTTGACATTTATGAATGTATGAACAACATGTTGAAAATATGACTTTGAAAAATTAACCCCCATTTTTTCCTCTTATTACAGATTAAATTATCCAAAATATGTCTGTTCATTTTTTACTCTGCATCCCATAAACATTCCTGTTCCTGCCTGGGCTTCCTCTGGTTGCCATGGTAACTCACTCCAAACACATAAATGCTGGTTTAATGGGCGCGCTGCTTCTCCCAGGGCCGTTAACTCTGCAGCTTCTGGTTGCAGTTAGAGCCTCGCTGAGATCGCAGGAAGCTTCTGGCAGAAGCAGCAGCAGGTCTTCACCACAGCTGCAGCAGCTCTCTGCGATAAAACCCGCCTGCTGGAGCCGATCAGCATCAAACAGGTGGAAACCTGCAGAGAGCTCATCACAGAGGTGACAGCGGCTCTTCCAGGACGGCTCCATGCACAGAGCTCTGCTGTCTCTGCCGTTTCCTCGCCTCGCCACAAACATTTCCTGTCAAGTATTTGCAGGCTCTGAAATTACAGCCTGGCCTCTCCAGAAGCTGCAGATGGAAATGAAATGAGCCAAGTCTGAGGGAAATGTGGCTTCGCTGGGACCAGCAGCTCCACGTCGGTCCGCTTTCAGAAAGGTTTCTAATGCAGTTTTCCAGCAGTTGGACAGAGAGATGTGGGAAACTCTGAACTGTGAAATCTCTGATTTCCACTCTGCTAAATTCCACTTTACGCTGAATTACTTTTAAGAAGCTTTGAGGCGTTAAAACAAAAAGTCTCCATGTGGATCTGATGTTATAATGAGAGGTTGGCAGGATGAATGTCTCATAATCTGATTATTAAATTATGAGATAACTGAGAGGTTAAACCAGGTTCAGTGCAGTCGAGAAGAGAGCGATAGATACAAGGCTACAGCCAAAAAAAATCACAATATTTGCTTTTAGCACTTTTTCATCTAAACTCCAATAACTTCAACTTGGTCAGGTTAAATGCAGGAATCAGGAGCGCTTTGTCTGACCTGCTGGAGATCAACCATCAGGCTGAAAAGTCAGTCTGGATTGTTGGAAGACGTTTCTGTTGGACGATATCTGATCCCAGAATGGGAGGAGGAAGTCGAGTCACTGCTGGAAACACTCAGGGCTGCTGCTAGTCGGTCTCAGCTGTTAGCCACATAATGAAAGAATAACTTTTGTAACTTTTTAAATCTAAAACCAAGCTGAGCTGGCAGCATAAAAACTGAAGATCCAGAGTTTGAAAACATAATATTTGTCTCATTTGAAAGGTTTCTGCATATATGAGAGTTTCTGGGGCTTTTAAAACCTATTTAACATCATTATGAGTGAAATTTAAGACCTTATTATTATTAGCAGCTAGTTAGCGATAGCCTTAACCACCTCAAGTCACAGAACAGAATGAAAATGTCTGAGTGCGACTCAAACGTTTGCTTCACAGAAAAGTTCCTTGAGAAAAATAAACTACCTAATATGTTTAATTAGTGCTGCCATGACAAAATCTAAGACCTGTGACTAACTTAAAAAGATACATTTTTTAAAATGTATGTTTGAGGCCAACATACATTTTTAAAAACGAGTTTAGGACGTTTTAAAGTTGCAGTTTGTAACTTTTATAAAGAACGTTTTTTCCATGTTTGTTATGAGACAAATAATCTGAGAAAAGATCAGCCTCCCTGAGCTGCTACTGCCGTCTGAAGAAACGCACCAAAATCAATCAATCAGAGGCAGGAGGAGGGGCTTAGCACTGTCAATCAACATCATGTACTCGCTGCTAAATGTGCTAATGGCAGAGAAACAACTTAGCATAACAGAAAAACTGTTTATCCACCGTCATCAGTGGCTATGCTAACTAGCCTACCATTCACAAGAGGCTATGCTAGCTGCATCGTAGAGGACAGTGTTAAGTCCCGCCTCCTGGCTCTGATTGGCTGTTTCTGATTAGCACTGTGAGAGATGAGATTGATTTTTTCACACATCATCTGTCTCTTACCAAACTGTCAGTCTTACAGTTTCAACAAATATGTCAAAACTATTTTTTATAAAAGTTACACACTGCAGCTTTAAGGCTTTAATTTTAGATGAATTTAAGATGCGCCTGTCATGACCTGTAAATGTCTGTGTTAAATCTGGTTTGGCCTCAGCGATGGACTTCAGATCAGGGTTTAGCTGAGAGGAATCCCGTCCAGTTGGAAACGGTCCGTCACAGCTGCACTGGCTCAGTGTGGACTCCTTCACCCTTTTCAGAGACAATCATTTCTGGCAGCAATTTAAAATCCTCCAGCAGAGTCTGAACAGCTCAGACAGTTCGCGGGGATGTCGCAGAGTCCCTGATCTGCAGGACGGATCCAGCCTCTAAAATGAATTAGAGCAAATATAAGGATTTTCACTCATTTCTCTCTGTGCTTCAAAAAGTCAGACTGACTTTTGCTATTTAATTTATGAGATGTTAACTAAAATATGACTGAACAAAAAGACTCAACTTCTTTCATCAGCATTAAATTATTTAATGGACAGACTGAAACAACACCTTTGTGTGATGATTGTATTTTTTAAACATACTGAATAATAAAAAGGATTTTACTACAATTTAAACTATATTCACAATAGGAAATTAACAATTAAATATCAGCAGTAATATTTTTACTTTACTTAAATCAAATTCCAGATTTTTAAGGTTGTGAAGGAACCAAGAAGATACAAAACACACAGTTATATTTAGTTATTACTGTTTTTGATTTATTAATAGAATGAAAGCCATAAGTAAATTATGAATGAAACTTTATGGGCATAATCTGTGTGTCTAATTCACAATAATCTCAGTTAGTCACTACTTTCCTCTTGTTCACAGGGAAATAAACAGAGATACTCATAGATGGTGTTATTATTTCTCTGTAAAATGTTTGAATAATAGAAATCTGAGCAGTAAATACAAATATCTTCAAGTACGGTACATCCCCTACCTGGTTATTTTCCACCTCTTGAGCTGTTTTCCCATCACAGTGCTGCCACCTTGTGTTCAAACTGAAGCATTAATGCTGAACCTGCAACAAAAAGAAATAAAAGTCATTTAGGAGCTAAATGTAGGATTCAGTTAGCTAACAGGAACACTGTTTGGTTAAAAGCAGTCCTGCATGGAGCTGGACCTGCCTGTCTCATTCCAGCTATAACAAATATTATATAACTATATCAAACATTATTAATCCGAATAACTCAGTTAAAAAGATCAACTTGTTTGATACAGATTCAGTCCACACGCAGCAGCGTTAAGTTCTGATAAATATAATTATTATGCCGTACAGCTGATAAAATCCATAATTCAGTTTTCACAAATAGAAAATTAATTCTGAAATATACATTTTCCAATATCCCACAAAAGGGTAATTGAGAAAAGGACCTGGTTGTTTACAGAGTGATCTATCCAAGCATATTCATTAAAAGTTGAGCGGAAGGAAAAAGTTGGATAGAAAAACATGCAAAACCACCAGGGAAACCTCAGCCTTTGAGGGTTGTGAATAATACATTTCTGCTGTGTTTTCATTGGCTATAAATAGGAAATCAACATAATTAAAATAGAAAAAGTTTGAAAACATTATTCTATGTAAAGTGTTTCATTATGAAATAAACTACATTTTCAATAATACTCTAATTTATTCATTTCATTTCATTTCAAGTTTATTTGATAGGGACAGACACACATCGACATAGACAAACTGAACAAAGCAGCAGTCCCATGTTTGCATCATCGTGCAATAGCAACAGCTAATTCGCAGCACTTGTCCCTAGATTGTACAGTGTGAATATTGTACAGTGATAGACATAATTTTCATCTGGCCAACATCTCTGTTATAAAATAATTTTCTAATGGCCTAAGGTAATATTCAAAATTTATAAATTTCCTCAGCTGTAACTAAAGAACAAATTAAAACCAGCATTAACTTTGTAGAAATAATCTAGAACCATTTCACTTCAATTAAGTTACTGACACAGATTAACTTAAAATAATCATAATAATAAAAATAAATGAATTGAATTAATTTAACATATGTTGTAGCTTAATGAGATGAAGCAGAAAGTCAACATTTCTAATTTTCGAGTTGACCTTGAACGTAGCATCTTGGAATCGTATGTGATTGTCGTGGGAACCGCAATGGCGGCGGACAGAAACAGGAATAAAATTATAAAACCTCAGAATTCTGTCATTAATGTTTATCTATACAGGTCAATTACAATTTTAGAAACAATATGAAACAGGTTTCTTAGCTAGAAAATGTCTTTGTTCCTTACAAACATTTTAAGCCGGTTTTTAATCTTCGTTTTCTAAAACGACTTTCAGTCGAGTTGTTGCTACTTTTCAAACATTCACACCGAAAATACTCACGGTTGACTTCATTTCTCTCACAACACAAATAAAACCCGTGGTTAGTTTGTCTTAGGTGAAACTTTACAATCTAAAGGGAATTTTTACAGGCCAATTTTTAGCCAGTTTACATTTCCTTCTAAAAATGACGCATGAGCAGTTCGTCTTTTCGAACAGCGCATGCGTGGAATCTTTAAAAGCACAAGCTCTCCCCCTACTGACTGATAAGTATGTTTACATCCATCCAACCAAGAGCAATCCACCCATCTGCCTCTTTACTCATCCACCCATCTGCCTCTTTACTCATCCACCCATCTGCCTCTTTACTCATCCACCCATCTTCCTCTTTACTCATCNTCTGCCTCTTTACTCATCCACCCATCTGCCTCTTTACTCATCCACCCATCTGCCTCTTTACTCATCCACCCATCTGCTTCTTAATATTTGTAAATATAAAAGGATCAGAATCATCTTTTACAACAAGAAAAATATAATTAAACTCTGTTTTTTTATATTTTTACTGTGAACTTTTTACTTTTTGTTGCTTTTCGGTGCTCTTGATATATGTTTGAATAATTTTAATTTATGAAGTCCTCTCCCTATTCTACATTATAAACAATATGCTAATATTTAAACAATTTAAATCTGAAAAAAAAAAAACACTTTCCAAATTAGTAAAGAAAAATCATGTTTTTCATGATTACTTCCTCAGCAGACTAATGAACTGCAGGGGTTTCCATGGAAATCCAGCCCAGATTTCACAGCCACGTGTGAAACATTCAAACTCTTGACCAAAACTCAGTTAAATGATTTATGTTAATCTTCCCTTCATTCATGGATCGAGTCCCACGTTTGTTTGTTTTTGTAGTCAGCTGTTTGTTTTACAGTGTAATCTGACGCAGGAAGGGGAGGGGCCTGTCTGTTCTGCTCTGGTTGCCAGGTCTGCAGATTTGACACTTTTAGTCACGTGACTTTCTCTGAAAGTCTGCTGCAGTGAGTTTGATAGATCTGATCTTAAAATTAAAGTAAAGTTTGAAGTAAAATAAAATCATATTTTACAGAAGCAAAACAGTTCACCTTAATGTAAAAAAACATTTACGATTATTTAGATAAGGAACATTTCATATAAATGTATATTCAGAGAACTAAAAATAATCAGCTGCAGTCATTTATTATCTTAGTTTCTGACAAATAGAAAACTGACAGATTGATCAACTGATCAACTTTCTCCAATTTAGCATATGCTAATTCTGTAATTAGCATTATCTGCTGTAATTTAACGATTTTGTAATTTAAATACTGAACTAAATTTGACTGAATTGTTTCATATCTAGAGTTAACTGGAATGGAAGTTTATAAATAAACTCTATTGAATTAAGAGCAAATAATATAACAGAAACATTAATTGTACAACAAAAATATAATAACTTGAAATAGATTTTTTTTTTATTCTATTTTTTACCAGGATATAAAACAGGACACTTGACGCAGCAACAATCTTCCCGTTTTGCGGGATTTCTTCTCAGGACCTGGCAACCCATCCGGAGTTCCTCCCCGCAGGAAACCTGTCTGCGCAGACCCACGGACACGCGTGGATGCCGTCGTTGTTTTATCCTTATCTGGGGCCGTAAATGAGGAGAATCAGCCGGTCTGAGGTGAGAGGAAGCCTGCAGGCCGGTTCGGTCCGATTCAGCCCGGTTCGGTTCGCCCAGAGAGAGAGAGAGAGAGAGAGAGAGAGAGAGAGAGAGCGAGCCTGCAAACTGAGGGGTTCCTCCCCCACTCTGACCAGAGGCTAAAGGTGGTCAACTGATACTTTTAGTATCAATAACCAATACATATATATATAATTATTTTTCTGATTTTATCCTAAAATTCTTTGTTTTGGAATCGTAACTTTCTCATTCATCTGATTACTTCAAGTAATTATGTACAGAAAAACCCAAATTATTCAGTTCTAGGCTGGAAAATATTTTTATTCAGTCCCAAAGTTTGTTTCTAAGACATTTATTTCTCAAAATATGTTAAAATAATGAGAAAGGGGATCTGTTCAGAAAAAAACCTGGTTTAATTTACATTAAATTAAATTATTAAGGAAAAATAATTTCCTTTTTTTATTTAAAAAAGGAAATTATTCCTACCGTTCTTAAGAGTTAAAGTCAAAATGGTTATTTACATTATTTAAAGTAAGGGAGCAGTTTTTCTATGTTTCCTGTGTTATTTTGATGATTTATTTTTGAGCTCCAGACCTTTAACATTGGAAGGCCTGTTTACCATCACCCTAATCTTTAACTCCCTCCTCAGATTCTCAACCAGATTTAAATCTGCACTTTGTATTCATTTTTAAAATGAAAATATCACTTTAAACATAAATCTGCCAGGAGTGTGAATACGTTTGGACTTTTTGTGTAAATTCAGATTTTTATTTTATTTTATTTTTATTTTTTTGCAGAAATTACAAAATGTTAAATTTTTTTGTGCAAAGTTGCAAACAGAAACCTGCAAAAATCTGCTCAACTGAGAAATATTTTACACTAACACCATTAATAACTTCAGTTTTCAGCTTGAATCATGACCTTTAACCCCTTTTTTCAGGGGCTTCAGGCGTCTTCATGTTTTTGATAAAGATATTCATTAAAAACAATTAATTAGAACTATTTTAATTCCCCTTTAAAGGAGCATTTAATGTCAAAATGAAGGAATCACAAACTTAGACGCTGTTTTAACTTTCCTGTGATTATTTTTAGGAATATAATTTGGGGATCATGGAGGAAAGACGTGACGGTTCTGCGGTACTGGAGTCCAATATTGGGAGGAAACCAGAAGCGACGGGTGACCAGAACCTGCAGCCTGACTCCGGATCTGCTCAGAAAATCCTGGAGGTGAGGAACCGACTGGGTCCAGTTCGGATCATTAATCTGATTAAAAATAAACATAGTGTGCAAAGCGGAGGTGGGTAGAGTAGCCAAAGAGTAGCACTGTTTCAACACATTTTTACTCAAGTTAAAGTAAAAAGTATTCAAGAAATTACTTGAGTAAAAGGAAAAATGTATTTGGAGAAAAGGCGACTAAAGTACTGAGAAAGTGATCAAAATAATAATTTAATATTTAGAAATTTCATCATCAGACAGAGCAAAATATAAAGTTAAATGGAAATTTGGGTTTCTTTCGGTATAAAACTGATGAAACTTTAATAAAAGCTGCAGCTGTGTGTCTGGTTTGTTTTTCATTCAGGAGGTAGAAATACTTCAGAATGAAATGACTCAAGTAAAGGTAAAAACTACAGCATAGTAAAAATACTCCTAAAAGTCCATTTTTTCTAAAATGTTATTCAGGTAAAAGTAACCAGCTGCAACCCAACTCTGGTGAAAAGTTTAATCATTTTGCTTCTGAATTCAGAGCGAAGGATCCGGGGATCGGAGGACCGAGGCGTCAGATCTGCAGAAAGTCGAGAACAGCGACGTGAACCCAGATCGAGATCTTCCTCTGGATGAACTTCCTGCTTCACAGGGAGCAAAAGGAGACACTTCCTGTCCCGAAACTCCAAACTCCGCCCTGGGAGGTCCGGTTTTCCGGCAGGAGAACATCTATGGCTCGGTTCTGCATCAGATGCTGCAGCAGCAGAAACACAAACACGGCAGGAGGTACAAGAAGAAGACGCTGATGAAGATGGCCACTCTGCTGGTCACAGCCAAAGGCTGGGATCACCGGGAAAACCAGAGTCTGAGTCTGCAGGAAGAGTTGGACCTGAAGGAGGAGATCGCCGTGTCCATGAAGGGGAAAAAGGTTTCTGGGAATCCAGACACGTCCAGGAATCTTTCTGGAGAAATCAGGTCAGAGTCCAACAGAGAAGAAACAAAAGTCCCACCAGAGAGACGCTGGAAGAAAGCTCCCAAAGCTGCTGGGGAGAAAACAGATGAAACTCCTGGAGGATCAGGATCAGATTTTACTCTGAAGAACAAAGAGGAAAAACCAAAAACCGACAAAGATCCTGAGCTCAAGTTGAGGAAGAAAGCTGGTCGGAAAAGGATCAGCGAACCAGAGAGTCTGTCCATCTCACCTGGAGGAAAACACAAGAGGAAAATGGATCCTGTGGCTCAGATCCAGATCACTCCACCTGCTTCCGAGACGGACGGAGGTTTGTCAGGGTTTGCCGAGAAAACCGCTGCACAGGAAACTGAACCGCAGGAGAGCAAGAGGAAACCCAGGAAGAGCAGAAATCCGTCCGCCGAGCGGCTCCCAACAGGAGGCGATCCTCCGCCGGAGGAAAACCCAACCAAACCGGAGGAAGATGCGTCATCTCTGGATGTGTTTCCAAAATTACAACTGGGAAAACGAGGAGCTAAAACAAACAAAATGTCCAACTGGGATCAACTTCCGTCTGCTGAAATATCAAACATCCAGAATGAAACCGGAAAAAAACACACCAAAGCTGTTCCTGCTGAAGAGGAAACGATGGACTGGGACGAGAGGCGAGGAACGTTCGGTCAGAAGCCGGACGAAGATCCGATCCGGAGCTGGAAAAAGTCAAAAGGTCAGAGGAAAAAAATACAGCAGCAAACCTTAAACTTCCAGAGTAAAACCCAACCAGTTTGGGAAGCTCCAACAAGCCGGCCGGATTTTCCTCCCGCTAACACAATGCCAGCAAATCCTTCCATGGAAAATCAAGAGTTTATCAACTGGGATGAACTGGATGAAGGCTGGAAATTTGGGAAAGTCAGGAGATCCTGCACTTTGGGAACCAAAACAAGCTCAGCCGCTGACGAATGGTTGGGCCGATATCTGAAAGGTTCCCGAAGGAAAGCTTCCTGTAAGGCCAGCAACATCCTGGAGTTAAAGGGAAAAGATGAGCTGACGTCAGGAAACAGGACAAAATTCAAACAAACCAAGAGAGGTCAGCAAAAATCCACTGGACCGTCCGCCAACGGTGAAACTGTTCCTGGAAATGTGAAACGAAAAGGGAAAAAAGCAAAACAAGAGTCGGCAGTGGAGTTAAACAAAGACAGGTTGGGTTTTCCAACTCTTCCTGCTTCCAATTCAGCTTCAAACCGAGAAGAGAGGAAAAGGACTGTAAGAAAGAAAACAGGACCAAAAAGGAGACGAGTGCTAAACAAAGACACAAAAACTGGACCAAAAATCCTGGAATCTGGAATAAAACAAACAAATGAAGGAGATCCAGGAAACCCTGAGGATGGAAAATCATCAAGTGTGAGGCGTGCAAGAAAGAAAAATGTTTTCGCAACCAAGAAGGAAGAGCAGGAGACGGACAAATCCCAGCTGATGTCTCTATTTCAGGATAAAAGCAACAGGACAGAAACCAGAGTGACTCCAGAAACAAAAGGAAAGATGAATCTGCTCCAGATCGAAGCAACTTCTCATCTGACAGACGATTCTCTGGAGGTTAAGTCCAAGACGGTGCCTAGAAAAATGAAAAGGGGCCCAAAAAAGAGGCGGATATTAAACAAACGCTCAATAATAAAACCAAAAATCCTGAAATCTGATGAAAAACATCCAGATAAAGAAGATCTAGGATCTCCTGAGGATGGAAAAGCATCAATTGAAGATGGAAGCAGTGAAACTGGAGCGACTCCAGAAACAAATGTAATGAGTTTCCTCCAGACTGAAGGAACAGCTGGTCTGAAAGATGGTTCTCTGGAGGCGACGACTGTAAGAAGGAAAACACGACCAAACAAGAGGCAAATATTAAAGAAAAACTCAATTTCAAAACCAAAAATCCTGGAATTTGACAAAAAACATCCAGATGAAGGAGATCCAGGAAGTCCTGAAGGTAGAAAACCATCCTCAGGTTTGAGGCGCGGAAGAACGAAAAATGTTCTTCCAATCAAAATAGAAGATGAAATTTCCAACATCACTGAAATACTGGAAGCTAATGAAGAGACTGAGAAGGAGAAATCTCAGTTGATGACTTCTGAACTCACAGAACCAAATCAGATCAATCTGCTGCAGATTGAAGGAATGTCTGATCCGAAAGACGATTCTCTGGAGGTTAAGTCCAAGACGGCGCCCAGAAAAATGAAAAGGGGCCCAAAAAAGAGGCGGATGTTAAGAAAACGTTCCACAACTGGACCAGAAGTCCTGGAATCTGATGGAAAACAACCAGAAATACAAAGTCCTAAAGATGGAAAACCAACAAATCAAGATGTAAGCAGCTTAATGGGGTCAGGAGGTCAAACCGGAGCAAATCCAGAACCAAATCAGATCAATCTGCTGCAGATCGAAGGAATGTCTGATCCGAAAGACGATTCTCTGGAGATTAAGTCCAAGACGGCGCCCAGAAAAATGAAAAGGGGCCCAAAAAAGAGGCGGATGTTAAGAAAACGTTCTACACCAAAAGTCCTGGAATCAGAAGAAAAACAGCCACTAGGAGGGGAACCAGGAAGTCCTCATGATGGAAAATTATCAATTCAGGATGAAAGAGGCGAAATGGATTGTAGAGGTGAAACTGGAGTGACTCCAAATCGGATTAATCTGCTCCAGATTAAAGAAAAGTCTGACCTGAAAGATGATTCTCTGGACGTTGAGTCCAAGACGGCGCCCAGAAAAATGAAAACGAGACCAAAAAAGAGGCGGATATTAAGAAAACGTTCTGTAACTCCAACACAAATGTTGGAATCTGATGGAAAACATCCAGATGAAGGAAATGCTAAGGATGGAAAACCATCAAGCGAGAACCGCAGAAGAAAGAAAAATGTTCTTCCTATCAAAATGGAAGACGAAACTTCCAGTCTCATGGGGATAGAAGAGACTGGGAAGGAGAAATCCCAGATGATGTCTACATTTCAGGACAAAAGCAACACGACAGAATCAGGACGTGAAACCAGAGTGACTCCAGAAATTCAAGGAAAGGTGAATCTGCTCCAGACTGAAGGAATGTCGGATCTGAACGATGATTTCCAGGAGATGGTGCCAACAAAAATGAGAAGTGGACCAAAAAAGAGCCGGATGTTAAGAAAACGTTCTGTAACTGAACCAAACATTCTGGGATCTGATGAAAAACATCCAAAGGAAGGAGCACCAGGAACTCCTGAGGATGGAAAACCATCAAATCAGGAAGGAAACAGCTTGACGGGGTCAGGAGGTCAAACCAGAGCGACCCCAGAACCAGAGCGGATAAACCTGCTGCAGTTCGAAGGAACGTCTGCTCTGAAAGATGATTCTCTGAACGGTAAGTCCAAGATGGCGCCCATATTAAGAAAGCGTTCTACAACTAGAGCTAAAATCCTGGATTCTGATGAAAAACCAGAAGAAGATTATACTGGAGCTACTGAGGATGGAAAACCATCAATTCATGATGAAAACAGTCCAGAGGATTCAGGAGGTCAAACCGGAGCGACTCCAGAACCAGATCGGATCGAAGGAACATCTGATCTGAAAGAGGATTTCCTGGGAGTGAAGACCGTAAGAAGGAAATCAGGACCAAAAAGGAAACGAGTGTTAAAGAAAAACCTGAAAGCAGGACTTAAAATCCTGGAATCTGAAGAAAAACATCCAGAACCAGGAAGTCCTGAGGATGGAAAACCATCAAGCGTCAGGTGCAGAAGAAAGATAAATGACTTTACAATCAAGATGGAAGAGGAACCAATTTTCATTGAGATGGAAGCTAATAAAGAGTCAGAGGTGGAGAAATCCCAGCTGATGTCTCCATTTCAGGATAAAAGCAACACAACAGAATCAGGAAGTGAAACCAGAGCGACTCCAGAAATACAAGGAAAGGTGAACCTGCTCCAGATTGAAGGAGTGCCAACCGATCCCAAAGATGACTCTGGGGAAGTTTTCTCCAAGGTACAAGGACAAATACAATCATTTCAGAAAGACTCAGCAAGACCTAAAATCCAGGAATCATGTGAAATGGATGCAGGAGCTTCTGAAGATGGAAGAATGTCCAAAACATCCAACATGGGACACAGAAGAAAGACAAATGTCTTTACAATCAATCTGGAAGATGGAGCTTCCTGTTTTATGGAGATGGACACTAATAAAGAGCCTGAGACGGAGAAACTGTTCCAGGAATCTGCTTCATCAACAGCTCCAAGAAAAACCAGGCGAAAGAGACGACGGCGGAGTAGAACACACTGGTCTGGACATAACAAAGCAAAGAAACCTCAGGTCTGCTCATTCTGGGATGTTCCTGCTGTCTCCAGTTCCTGTGACCAAACCTTCAACATCCAAAAAGAAAGTCAGGAGAATCAGAAGACAACAAACGCTCCGTCTGGATCTGAGATTTCTCATCATCTCCAGAAGAAGAACAAAAACCTCCAGTGCTCTTTCTGTTTGCGCTCTTTTCGCCACATCTCAGCGTTGACGCTCCATAAACGGCTTCACACGGGCCAGAAACCGTACGGATGCTCCATCTGCGCCAAGAGCTTCTCCAGGCTCCCTGAACTGAAGCTCCATTCAAAGCTCCACAGGGGGGCGCCAGCCACTCACTGCCCCATCTGCAAAGAAACATTCAGGGACAAAACCGAACTCATCCGTCACCTCCAGGTCCATCTGGCCGAGATGGACGGACTCCAGACAGAACCGGGAAGAAGCACACGATCCCGCTCGGCTGCCGGCCAGCAGGAAACCTTCAGGTGTCCGGTTTGCTCCAGGGAGTTCACCAAGAAATCTGCATTTGAAAACCACCGACAGATTCATGACAGGAAGGCCTTCAGAAATCCAAGAAGGATTCATGGATTCCACGTCTCCGAAGCTGGGGATACAACAGTCGTCACTCCGGTGTTTTTTAAATGTCTGATCTGCCGGCAGATCCATCGCCGCTGGTGCCACTACGTTCTGCATTTACATTCCCACGCGATGGGAAAACCTCACCGCTGTCACGTCTGTGGGCAGGAGTACAGCCGGGCGGCCGGAAGCAGACGGCACTGCTCGGTTTGCTGCAGAGTCAGCGGAGAAGAGGCGGCTTGTCGAGGTTCCCTGGAGGACATCTGGAAGGAGACGGGAGAGTCAGTGAGTCCAAGAAAAACATCGGCAATTCCTGAGGAAGAACGTAACGGGAAAACCTTTATTCCTCCGCCCTCGTCTGGTGGCTCAAGCCCGTCTGTGATTGAAGATTTTGATGTTAATGTTTCATCTCTGAATTTTGGTTTCTTCAAGCCAACATTCAGTCCTGAGCCTCCCAGACTCAGCCTGCGATCCTGGTGTGGTCGCTTCAGAAACAACCGGCGGCCGCATCGGCAAGCTTTCCGCTGCAGCTGCTGCGAGCTGGAGTTCCACTTCCTGGGATCATTCATGGATCACCTGCAGGAACACGAACCCAAAACGCAGAATGCTTGTCTCTCCTGCAATAAACCACAGCTGGAGCCTCGAGTCAGGCAGCTGAATGGTTTGAAATGCAGCACATGCGGGAAACTTTTCTCCACTGCGAGGAATCTGCGGAAGCACAAGCTGCTCCATAAAGCGGCTCACTCCCACATCTGTCTGCCGTGCGGCCGCTCCTTTCCCGGCCACTCCGCCCTGGAGGCTCACCTAGAGGCTCATCGGCGGCGGCTGCGTGTTCCGCGGCCAGCGCGTGTTGAGGAGCCCTTCCTGTTTCCCTACCCCTGCAGGAAATGCTCCTCCAGGTTCTCCAGCACCGATCTGCTGGAGGCCCATCAGGTGTGCCACTCCTTCACAGGGAGGATGCCGGAAAGTCCTCCAGAGAGCATCCTGACCTTCATTCCCAACCTGCAAACGGTCGCCGTCTCTTCGCCTGGGCCAAAACGGTGGCTGCAGGTGAGCAACAGGAAGGACCTGTTCAGGTATCCTCATCCGGACCGCCTCTACGTCGTTCCCGCCGCCTCCTCGGAGACGCCCGCTGTCGTTTCGGAGACGCCCGCTGTCGTTTCGGAGACGCCCGCTGTCGTTTCGGAGACGCCTGCTGTCGTTTCGGAGACGCCCCCTGTCGTTTCGGAGACGCCCCCTGTCGTTTCGGAGACGCCCCCTGTCGTTTCGGAGACGCCCGCTGTCGTTTCGGAGACGCCCGCTGTCGTTTCGGACCTGGAGTCAGGAACCAACCCAACCTCAGCTGAGCTTCAGCTCCAGCTTCTGGTGAAATCTTTAGTTCCTGAAAAGCGTTTGAGCGACAGCAGCGACTCTGAGGACGAACCGACGCTGCGTCTGCAAAACTGTGCAATCTGTATGCAAATCTTTGCTGACGTCACAACTCTACATGAGCATTACCGCAACCACGCCAGAGGAATGTGATGGACCGGAACCAGAACCAGGAGAAAGGGAATTCTGAACATTTTAGCCTCAGAAAGGAAAACCGTTCATTTAAGACACGTTCATTTCTTTATTTAAGATGAAAAAGTTAAAAAACAAATATGTTTTTGTCTCTGTGAAAAAGATTTTCACCTCTACATTTTCTTTAGCTTTTTACTTTTAAACATTTGTTAATCTGCAGTATTTGATCTTTAAATATTTTATTTTATAGTCTTAGAACCAGTTTTTTTAATTTTATTTTAAGTTTTAGATACCCAGTTTTGTGTCACTTTATTTTGTAATTTGTAGTTATTTGTGTTTTTTCTAAATTCCCTTTTTTTTAGTTAATTTTTTTTAAATTGAATAAGAAATTTAGGATTATTCTACTTTTATTTCACATTTATTTATTTTTTAACAGTTTTGTTTTGTATTTTCCAGTTACTTTAATTTTAATTTTTACATTGTATTTTTCATGTAATTCCCACATTTTTTATTTTTTGTCACTTTTTCAATCAAAACCAGGTTCTGTTTGTCATATTTTATAAAATACAGTTTTGTTTATCCACTCGCAGTGCTTAGTTTATTTTTATAATATAGATATTTTTTTAAACTACTGCTGTTTGTGGAGAAGTTTTGGTGATGGAGGAATATATTTTTTTGCATAAATTAATCTTTTTGTTATGTGAGTTGCTGATTGAGTTCTGGAAAAATGGGAAAAAAGTGTAAATCTTTCTCAGTAAAAACAGACTCATGATGGTTTGGAGTTTTTTTCCTCTGATCTTTTATTTGTGAAGATCTCAGCATTTTAACAGTAATTGTGTTGAGGAGACAAACATCTGGTTGTAACTGGTTTTATTGGTGAATTCTGTCACATGAACTGGTTTCAGATCCCAGTTTACATGCTCTCTCTGATCATGGTGACAAACGGCTCGAACCAGTTGCGCAGCTCCTCCATCTTGGCGCCCAGGGCGGCGCGCAGGTCCTCGCCGGCGGTCTGGACCTGGTCCCTCACGCTGTCCACCTGGTCCCTCACGCTGTCCACCTGCGTCTTCAGCAGCTCGTTCAGGGTGGTGATCTTGGCCTCAGCGTTGTCCCGTACCTGAGCGAAGTACGGGTCCAGTCTGGTCTTCACGCTCTCCACGTTGTCCGAGGCGCGGCTCTGCAGCTCCTCGATGTAGTCGGAAACGTGTCTGCGGCAGAAAACATCAGACGCTTTTATTTAGCTCAACAAACGTCTGATTGAAAATGTTCCACTGGCAGCAGGCGAGTCTGAAGGACGTTCAGTTACTCTAAATGTCAAAACTCTGTCTGAATTCCTCTGTGTTTTTCAAGACAGCCACACCTGGTCAAAACCTTTTTATTTTGTGGTCTTCATTGTTAGCTTTTCAGGCTTTTCAAAGATGCAAATATGGCAAAAATCTGTGTTAGTTTAAACCTGCAACTGAAACTAATGTTTTATTTTTACAAAAAGGTCCAGCTTGATTAAAGATGTTTTTTTTTTTAACAACATTGATCTATGGAGCTAAATTGGGGCCATAAAGTTTGTTCAAAAGAAGAAAACATCAAAACTGAGTAGAAGATTTGAAACTGAAAAGCATTTGTAACATTTTTTTCAGTTTCAAAATGTTTTTTGTTTTTTTTTAACAAACTTTATGGCCCCAATTTAGCTCCATAATTAACATCCCATTTGATTCTCTATTTCTAGAGAATCCACCCGAAGTAAGGCGAATAAGTTCTCTAAAGTTCAGTGAATACATGAAATATTTAAGGATTTTCTGGGTGAAACATTTAGAATTTTTCTTCTCCTGCCTGTAAAAGTTCATTTATGACCTAAATTTTGTGAGGTTTTCGCTGCTGCCGCCCGTCCAGCCCGTCACTCACCTCTGGATATCCTGGGTGTCTTTCTGGAGGCGTTTCTTCAGCTTCCGGGTGTAGGTGGACACTCGGGTCTTGACGTCGTCGGCGTTCTGCTCCATCATGGTCTGGACCTCCTGCAGGTAGTTCTCCATCTGGCCGCGGGCGTCGGTCATGTGTCCACGCAGTCTGTCCACCAGCAGCTGCAGGTCTTTCCCGAAGCGCTCTGCAGCCTCCTGGGTGTACGGGGCCAGCTTGGTCTGCAGGTCGTCCCGGTACAAGGCCAGCTCCGACATGCTGTCCTGGATCAGGGTGCTGTTCAGGAGTCAGATCATTTACTTCTCAGCTCCAGAAAACAGTAAAAACACTTTTGGAATCTGGAATTTTGTGTTTTGCACAGTTTGAGCAGAAAGTGGCAGATGTGACTCCTAACTCGGCTGATTGAAAACAGGCCGACTCTGTGCTCAAAGGAGTGTTTACTTCTCAGAGTCACATCACTGATTCTAACAGAGACGCTGATTAAATTATTGCATCAACATATGGAGGACTGCAGCTGGCAAAACAAAAACATGTATACAAAAAGGTACAACCAGCTCAGAAAAGGTCTTAATATTGCAATATTATTTAATAAATATAATTGTATACCAATAAGAGCCTGGTTCTCAGAGCTTGGATTCTTACCTGCTGGTTATTTATCTATTTATTTGTTAGGCTTCAACTGACCTCAAAATCCAATATGGCTGCAAGAGCACAAAACGTTCTGAAATTTCCAATAATTTATTTACACTTCTGTCAGTGCTTTTTTATTCTAATTTTTTTCACTAAATTTACTCCATTTTTTGTTGTTGTTTCACTACAGAAGATACTATTAGCGGATTTTGTTGCTAACTGCTATTAGCTTTGCCTCTGAGCGAAACCATAAGCAAATTTCAGAGGTTTTCTAACTTGCAACAGGTTTAGTTGGAATTTGTTATTCTAAAAATCTAAATTATAAACATGTAAACAAAGTGAGTCTTACATAGTTCAAAATATCAATTAGAAACAGGAAGTAGCAAAATTGTGCTTCCTGTGGTGTTGCTGAAATGCAAAAAAAAAGTTTATTCAACAAACTAAAGTTTGGAAACATCAGGACGGCTGCAGTCACCCCAGAGTGGGGTGACCAGACCCAGAGTGGGGTGACCAGACCCAGACCAGACCCAGAGTGGGGTGACCAGACCCAGAGCGGGGGCCGGGACCCAGAGTGGGGTGACCAGACCCAGAGCGGGGGCCGGGACCCAGAGTGGGGTGACCAGACCCAGAGCGGGGGCCGGGACCCAGAGTGGGGTGACCAGACCCAGAGCGGGGGCCGGGACCCAGAGTGGGGTGACCAGACCCAGAGCGGGGGCCGGGACCCAGAGTGGGGTGACCAGACCCAGAGCGGGGGCCGGGACCCAGAGTGGGGTGACCAGACCCAGAGCGGGGGCCGGGACCCAGAGTGGGGTGACCAGACCCAGAGTGGGGTGACCAGACCCAGAGCGGGGGCCGGGACCCAGAGTGGGGTGACCAGACCCAGAGTGGGGTGACCAGACCCCGAGCGGGGGCCGGGATCCAGAGTGGGGTGACCAGACCCAGAGTGGGGTGACCAGACCCAGAGTGGGGTGACCAGACCCAGAGTGTGTGGTTGCAAAATGATTTTCAGAATCACAGTGATGTGACCCTGAGGAGTAAATAAATCACAAAACAAATAAATGTACCACCAAGTTTCTCATTAAATAATGTAATCCACATTTGAAGAATCAAACGTGACCCGGAACCATCTGCAGCCGATAACCTTCCTGTGCCTGAACAAAGATCTTCAGTTGGAACAGGATGATCACTCACTCGAGCTCTCGGCTGATCTGGGAGCTCTTGATGTCCTTCACCACTCCATCAGCCCTCGAATTCAGCTCTGTGACGTAATCATTGAACTTTTCCACCGTCACCTCCCATGTTCCCGGCCAGTCGTCCTGGAGAACGCTTCGTGCACAGGATCCTGGCGTGGACACAGAAGAAACTTCATTTGTCCCTTTTTAACCCCTTATTGCCTGAATTTATATCCAAATGTACAAAAAAAATTCATTCAGATGGTAAATTACTTAGAGATTATAAATGTGAACATTGCACCTACCATCATTGTAAATTTAGGTATGATGCTAATTAGCGACATCAGGCTCTCAAGGAACAAAACACTGTTCAGTCTTATTTTATTGATGCTTCTGTTGCTCAAGGGAGATTTTCAAATGGAGTCAGAATTTATATTTTTGAACAACCATTGCTTTTGAATTATTACAGTGTTTCAAATAGTAAAATTGGCCAGATCGATCCAAAATATCAATAATATCGATGCCAACTTGTTATCAGTATCGGATCGATATCAACATGGTAAAATCAATACTTTAGTTTAAGATTCCCTCTTTAAAGATGGTCTTATTTTTGTTTTGTAGTTTCTCAAATCAACCCAAAGACTTTGTTATGATTTGCTCTAAAACTAGAATTTTTTGTTGTTTGTTTTGACTTTATTAATGCAGACATGTTTCTCTTAAAACCCAAAGATCATAAAAACTTAAACAGTTTTCAGAAAATGGATCAAATCTGCCAAAAAAATAAATGAAAACTATGATTTCTCTGTTTGAGTTTTTTTTAATAGCCTTCAAACGACCCTTCTTCTTGTCAGGAAATACTGACGCTCTTGACCTGAACCAGATGAGAGTTTTGGTTCCCACCTTTTAACCCCAAACATTTTTAATTAAAAACCGAACTCACCTGAGATGACTGCAAGAGCGAGAATCACTGCAAACATCCCCATGATGACCAGAAGCTGGAAAATTGAGCGACACAAAAAGAGATTTTGGGAAAAATGTGTGACAGATTAAACGTCTGTGAGGCAACACCAGAATCCTTCTATGTTAACCAAAATTTGAATCTTCCTGCAGGAATGAAAAGACTTGCGTCTCACCTCAGATGCCTGATTTGATCTGTGACGTCCGTGAGGCCGAATGAATCTTTCTCTGAGTATTTATACAGAATAGGTTGCACCGATGAGATCCAATAAATGTCTGGAAGATTTCTGACCTGCGTCCGAAGTTCCCAGCACGGACTGCGCTGTTGTCACCTTTTATTGCTGTGTCTGTTGTTTTGGCTCCACGTTGCACTCTGAACATGCGACCAGGTCAGAACCGTGAAGGAACTTTCCGGACCTCGCTCGGCTCCAGCTGGTTCCTAAACTAAATGAAATTCCTCCTTCTTCGCTTACACCGTCTTTAATTTGTGACTGAAGCTTCACATTCTGACAGAAAACTCTGTATTTTACAGCTGATTGACAGCACAGCAGGGAAAAGGTCAAAGGTCATTCCTATATCACATCGTGGTCCAACTGCACTGATTTGACACAACAGCTGCAGACTTCATTTATAAAACTTTTATTAGGTGGCTAATGATTATCGCACTGATAATTTATGAATAACCTGGTTGATGATTAAAAATAAACAGATATGATGAAATTTAATCAGGTAGAAACACCAGAAAGGCATTAATTGCAATTTTGTTTAAAGCAGATCAAAACACACAAAGACAAAATAATTGAATTGGTCTTTTTCTGAGCGTTTCTACAGATTAGAGCTTTTCTGTTAATGAACCAAAATCCCTATGGTCACTGAAAAAACTTGAAACGGTGAAAAAAAGAAGATTTACAGATAATTAACCAATAAAAATCAGACAATGGCACTTTGACCTTAAACTAACAAATGACATTTGTAACTATCGTCACTTTAGCATCAAGCTGCTTGGAGTTGGTCTGATAGTTTTTACCTGTAAGTTGGTCAAACGGCTCAACTTACCGTTTGACCAACGGTACCCAAACGGTAACTTTGGGTACCCAAAGTTACCATTTCAACTTTATTTGTGCCTGCAGGTAATAAAATGATACACCTTTCTGTTCAGTTTATGACCTCGTGTGGTAAGTCTTACACAGCACAATTGATATATGAAACAAACTTTAAAATATCTTCTATTGTCTAAACACAATTCATATGAAAGTTATGATGGACCAGATTCACTGTTAAAAGTGAAAACGTTATAAAACTTTTATAAAATTTGAAGTAAAAGTCTAACAACATCACCAATGTGGTTCCTACCATTGATGCCTTCCTCCTGACTATTTGGTCACATGATCAATGTTGTTTGTTTTTTTAGCCGTTTCCTAGCAACAATGGGTGGCGAATGTTGTCAAGACAACATGACTAACAGCAAACTAAAATGGCAGGAGTCAATCTGATTGTATTTATTACCAGTTTATCAAATAAACCTCTCACTGCATGTAAGTCTGGACTTGTTCAGCGTCTTTTATTAATGCTTTTTAGGAACATGCTAAATAAAATAATAAACAGGGACCGTCGCTTCAGTTGATCGGTTTTCCTGTGGAAATTTCCAGAACTGCAGACGTCAAAGTTAGCATTACTAGCTCATTTTAAACACCTTTATAAAAGCTAATCTTTTCTGAGTACATTTTAAAGTATATATTTTTATAATTAGCGACCTCAAGAAGATGTTTATGAATAAAAACCTTAAATCAGGGTTTATTTTCACATCTGAGGAAACTTTCTGAAAAATCTTTTTGTTACCAATTTAACCGAGTTTTCTTACTAGTTTATTTATTATTATTTAAACTGTCTTTTAATTACTCATTTTAGTTCTTATTGGGTACATTGAAAACTTTTTGAGAGCAAACCTTAAACAAGGTAAATATCCAACCACGACCAAGTAAGTTATGGCTAATGTGAATCTGACCCTTGATATGGCTAACTGTTCCAGTTCATCAAACCGCTTTAGTGGCTAAAGCAACAAAAATCATTTTCATAGATATCCTTAAGCTGGCTCTTTTTGTGATATGTATCCTAATAAATGTAATTTGATTATGAACATTTCGTAGTGGCCAAAGCTAGGTTAGCTAAATGGCTAATCTAGCCAAAAAACATCTTATAGCCAACCTTAAGTCAATGTTAAAGGCTAATTTGAACAAAATTGTTAAATACCTTAAATATTTGGCAGGTAAACTTTAGCTTAAACTTTCATCATCATTCATAAAATACATCTAGTCTTTGGCAAACACTTTTTTCCGTCTATCCTTGGTTCTTTGAATTCATAACATCACAAAATTTAGGTTAGGCCTGAACAATATAGTCAATTAACATTAACAATTATGGTTTGTTATTACAGAAAGCGTAGTGAACACGCATTCTCACTGAATAAGCATTGTATTAGAGACCATTGTATTAAGAGCATTCGCCATAAAAAAGTATTCAGAAAATTGAGAAAATGGTCTAAATACCAAGCAATAAAACTATTGGCACTGAGATTCAGTATTTTATTGAAAGAATATTGTAGACATCATAATTAATTAAACATTTAACATTAATATACCAAGCAGATGTTGCCTCCATCTCAGGTGTGAAGGTGAACTCTTTTCGATTCAGACTACCTTTTTCTGACTCTGGGCCCAGACCTCCCACAGATACGCCAGGACGTCCTGCAGGCCGTCTGAAGCCTTATTCAGCTTCTCCCGTCTTCGACGAAGTGGAACAATTTTCTTATTCAGTTCATAGGTAGTTTGGGTAAGTTTGACCTCAAAGCGGACAACCAGGGAGAACAAGGTCACCCTAAATTTGTGAAGACTGTCATACACCTTCTTCTTCATGTTGGGATAATGTTGGTGGTCACGGTAATGTCTGCGGTCGTGGTGATGGCGCCAAAATTGTTTGTACCAAAGATTATGAAGATAATGACGACGATGGTGATGGTCATGGTGACCTTTGTAGTCATGAGGGCCTTTGTGACCACAATTATGGCCACCATGAGGACGATGACGGCGGTGTACAAAGTAATTCTCCACTTGGTGGTGCAGGTCTTGGATCTTCTGCACCAAGGCGACCTTCAGGCCTCTGGGGTCCAGGGCTTCAGCGTAGTGGGCGGCACACTTCTTGATGTCCTCCAACCTCCAACGGATTTGATCCGCCAGCTCCTTGGCGTGGGAATGTGTCTCTGCTTCCAGGTAGTGCAGAAAATAGTCCAGGTCATGTTGCAAGTGATCTACCTCATGGCAGAACCTACTGTAGAAGTCCATGATCCACCAAACCATGTGAGTGTACACATTATGGAGAAAGTTGGAGATGATTTGGAAGCTCTCTGCGATGAGGGAGCTGCAGAGACACAGACACAACCCTGATGAACACCTTGTTTCATGATCCAGTTCAACATTGATTCAGTTCACTTTCATCAGATATCTTGTTTATCTAAATTCACCGTTCTGTTAAAACTGAACCAAAGAATTAAGTGAAGCTGTGATGTTCACATGGTGCTCTGTGTTGTTGTTTGAGCTTATCCAGGTCACTCCCCTCATTCCCGTTATTCCCTGCACCTGTGTTGCTGATTGTTTCCCTTCTTTAGTCCCTCTCAGTCACTACCACGCTGCCAGATTATCGAACGCTTTCAGCTAGTAGTTTTCCAGCACTCCTGTCTCGCCCTCATCGTTTCTACCACGCTTTGTCCTCGGATCTACCCCTTTTGCCTTGCCCTTGTCGGACTGTTGCTGATCGTCCATCTGATCTCGGCCCACGCCTGTTTCGGATACACCGCTCTCGCCCACTCCCACAGATTCTGCTCTTGGCCCCCATTGTGCATGACCTCGGCCCGTCTGACTAAGAATTCGGATCTGGATTTGGCTCTTCTGCTGCTTCACTAAGTTAGTGCGCTTCCCTGCATCAGCGCTTCCTCCTGCGCCCTGCGTGAGCGCAGCATCTGCTCGCCTCCTCGTCCCTCAGCTGATCACTTCTGTACCTGATCGCCAAGCCAGGTTAGTGTACCCTTCCTACACGCTAACAGATCCCTTCATTGCTATTTCTCCAGTCACCGATCTCTCTTCTCCGCCCCCCTTCACAGTGCTGCAGCTGACGATCCTGTATGCCCGGCTTAAGCTGCTTTTTAATAAATATCTGAGTTTTCTGCTCACTCCTGTGTTGTGGCTGAATTTCTGGGTCCCTCTAGTGAATCATTACAGAAGCCTTGGCTATTTTGAAGGAAGAAATCTGTTATATTCAACAAGATAAACCTTGTCCAGAGAGAGCTAATTGGAGCCAAGCAGGAATGTCAAGGTTAGTTAGAAACATGCTTACGTATTTCTAACTAACCTATGCTAGCATAGGCTAGGCTAGGTCTATGGGCTACATAAAACATGTTAATATTTTTTTCACAAAGATGATCATGTTTGTGATTATCTTCCTATTTTGAGCGGTTTTGGGGCTTCTGTCACTTTAAATCCATGCTGCTGCAACGGCGCCCATTTACACTCGAACGAGGTAAAACCAGCTGACCAAAGATGCTTGAGCTCTGCTTGGGTTGCTGGTAACGGGCTGGGCTTGTTGTGGTTGCTAGGTAACGGGCTGGGCTTGTTGTGGTTGCTAGGTAACGGGCTGCGCTTGTTGTGGTTGCTAGGTAACGGGCTGCGCTTGTTGTGGTTGCTAGGTAACAGGGCAGTGCCTGCTGATTTGTGATGTTACATTCTGAAGGATTTGGAAACAGCTCATTTTCCAGACACCAAAAAACCATGTTGGTGTTTTTAAGCGATTGTATTGTTTTTAGAAGCAGTAGAAAGCCAAATAGAAGTACAAAACATGCAAAATGTCCCACTTATATAAATGCTTCCAGTGTTTAATAAGAGACGATAACAGCAACTAATACATAGATTCAGTCTCTGTCCTAATCTCAGTAAATATTTATCCAGTTTTAATGTAGAAACGTTTTGAGGTTTCCTCTTACCACAGATATTGTCCCTGATGCGAATGTCTGATGTCCCACACATTGTCCTCTGGGGTCATCGTTGACTTCTGGACGTAGTCCCAGTAAGCGTCCTGCGCCATTGCTGTCTGGTGTTTGGACGGACGGCCATACCGTCCACCATTACAACCTGTAGAGAAAACA
>CAEFZX010030781.1:0-11567 GCA_903066825.1 Alfaro cultratus | reverse complement strand
GTCGAAAAAACGCCTGGAGAAGACGGAAGACGCCAACGTCTCCTCTGATTGGTAGGTGACGATCACTAGAGCCAAAGCTGATTTATGAATACATATATATGTGCATTTCACACCTAGGCCTTCAGTAGTGCTCCGTCTGAATCAATCCAACCCTCAATAACTATTTTATGGCTACAAAACTTCTGCAGGTGCAGCTGCGACACACATAAAAGAAGCATCAAAAATAACCTGATAAAATTGCAATATTATTTAGGAATATAGCTCATTAGAAAAATAGTTAGTAATTTCAGAGATTAAATAAGTTCTTAGCATATGGCTAGTAGTATTAATAGTTGTACAGTATTTGAATGCAGATTTTGTTGTCATGGTTGATTGAGACGCCTTTTTTCCTGCGACAGGCTTTGTGTCACAGCGCCCTCTATCTCCTGTCGCCGCTCACAGCAGGATGTCGTCCGCTGTGCGTATCAGCCTCCCCCGACAGGCTCCTCCTCCTCCGCCGTTTTTTGACTGTAAACATCCTGTCGATTTTAAAAGGACAGCGCTGAGCGGGAGGAAGGCGGCTGGCGCCATCTTGGCTGTTTTAATGAGTACAACAGGGGAGAGCTCGCTGGGAGAAATTACCTAATTCTTTGTGATTTCACTCTAAGAGGGCTCCTCTCGGTAAGTGTGTCTGCAGCGGACATGTTCACGCACTGGTTTTGGTGTTTTATGTAACGAAACTGGCATGCATGCTGGAGTCTGTTCGTTGCGGCCTTCATTGTATGAAGAGCCGTTGGACATCGGCTAACGACAGCGTTGGGCTGATGAGGGGCTAAAAAGTATGAGCAGCCATCGAGCGGAGCCTTTTCCTGAGGACTTTGCGTACTTGTGTGGAGTTTTTTGTTGATGTGTGATTTAAGATAGTTGCAATTTGGTCTAAAATTAACGATTTTATTCTAAACTTGTCCAAGCGATGTATCGAGCTTACGACGCCGTTCCTCCTTTTGTAGTTAGCAGTCGGCTAATTTGGTTTGTCCCACTTGATGGCGCCGACTATTTACTGGCGCCCCATCCCTTTGGCGCTTTTTGTTCTTATTTACAATTGAATGCATATAAAGTCACGTACATTTATTTTCGAACTATTTTTTTTTTTGGTCTTTTAGCTAAATAAGTCACATTTCGATTTGCAGCGAGAAGTTTAAAGTGTGTAACAAAATAAGGTAAAAGTTCCCTTTACTTGACTAAAAATTAATGGGACATAAATAAAGAGTTTTTGATATCGTCCAATTCTTCAGCTCTTTTTAACATGCAACGTTGGTTAAGTTGAGAGAGAAATGAGAAAACGAATTTAACACATATTAATGGGACCATTTATTTTATTTTTATTTTTACTAAAAAACGTGAACATGTTCCCTCATTGGGTATTAGGCCATTATTGATGAAGTCGTTCTACACAAAAGACAAATTTATCTAGCTTATAAACGAATCAATTTCCTAAAATTTGATGCGTTTTCGTTTATCTTGATTAACTTTTCCCCGACTTTAGAGGAAAACCCTCAAAACAATATGTTGAGAAAATAAAAATTAGTATGGAAGGAAGATATGGTTGCTAAAACAGTCTTAGATAAAATCAATATGTACCATGAACTTTTTAATGTAATTTGCACTCTTATCAGGTTGCCAAATCATTTGTTCATGTATTTTATCAGTTTATTTTTGGTATAAATACGTTTTGAAAATATTGAGTGGAGACCAGTCAGTCCACCAGATATTAGAATCAACCAGTTTTTTTTCTTGTGTTTTATGTGAGCTGTGGGTGAATTAGTGAACAATGTGATGTTTTACGACCTGTTGATTAGATTCATTAAAATGAAGAACCACCACCATTTCTGTCTCACTAAATCAGCCTACATTTAGAAACACTACTTGAGCACAGAAGGCCAATTTGGCACTAATTGAGCAAAAATGACAAATTACCCACCCAGTTATTGTAACAAAACCATTTATTGCAAGCTTCTAATAATCCTTTCTGTGATCGATCGCCCACCGAAGCGGACAGGCTAACCGCAGGACATTTCTAACATGATGAACTAATTTGTGTGTGGTGCTTTTCAGCGTTTAATTTTTGTAGTGTCCAAACGCACCTTTACTTTGCGTTACTATAACCGTGTAAATTAAGTCAATTTGTTATATGTATCTTAATAATTTTCCAGGTAAACCACACCACAGTTGGCGTGTTTGAACCAGGGCAACCAGGGCAATGTTCTACGCCCACTTTGTCCTCAGCAAACGTGGGCCGCTGGCCAAGATCTGGCTGGCGGCCCATTGGGACAAAAAGCTGACCAAGGCCCATGTGTTTGAGTGCAACCTGGAGAGCAGTGTGGAGAGCATCATCTCACCTAAGGTAAGGAGGCTTGACTGTTAGACCAGTTTAAACCAAGTGCTGGTGCTGATGGGAGTTTTTCCCCTGCTTCATCATTCAGACCTTCATCAGGCTGGTGTCAATTCATAGGGCTAATTCATAACGTTACATCAGTGGTTGCAGCTAACTTGCATGTTTTTTATGTGTGTGTGTGTGTGTAAAAAGATTATTTTATTTTTTTTTTTAAACTATATTTACATGCTGTTTGTAATCAATCTTGCAAATCAATTTTGCATGATTGAGCTGTTATCAATTATGCCTTTATTGTATCTTTCTTTTAATTAGCAGCTTAAATATCTCAACAATTTTTCTTGTTTTCATTTTATGCATCAAAACTAAAAAATCCCACTGTCTGAAATAATATAGCATCTGATGATGGTACATTATGCATTTTTTTTTAACAGCTGCATCAGGCTTGTGCTTACAGTACAAGCTGTATCCTGTAAAAGTGAGTTTTTTGCAATATCTCCTACTTCCTGCTTTTCAGGTGAAGATGGCGCTGCGCACTTCGGGTCACCTGCTCCTCGGAGTGGTGCGGATCTACCACAGAAAGGCCAAGTACCTGCTGGCTGACTGTAATGAAGCCTTCATCAAGATCAAAATGGCCTTCAGGCCAGGTAAACTGTCCAAAAGGTTTTGCTTGATATGCTTCTATTAAAAAAAATGGTGGGGGTGAACGTTGTGTTCTGCAAACAGTCACTCCTTATTTCTGTATCCAGGTGTGGTTGATCTGCCTGAGGAAAATAGAGAGGCTGCATATAATGCCATCACCTTACCTGAGGAGTTCCATGACTTTGACCAGCCACTTCCTGATCTAGAGTAAGTTGGCCAAATTTAAAGTTCTTAGTTAGTTGATCATTTGTCTATTAAAGCGTCTGACCATGTTAAAGAAATTAGTCGGGGGATATTAAGGTCGTTCCATGATGGTTAACCTGATTGTCATCTGATGTTGTCAACAGTGACATCGATGTTGCTCAGCAGTTCACCCTGAACCAGAGCAGAGCAGAAGAGATCACCTTGAGGGAGGATGTTGGAAATCTCAGCCTGCTGCAGGAAAACGACTTTGGTAGGAAATGGCTGCTTTGTTTACGTCTCAGTTCACAACAGCCCTTACTCAGCCAGCTATCCTGTCTATACCTGCTTGACCATGCAGAGTAGAGTTCAAAAAGAGAAGGACTTTAGAGAACAATGCATAGGAATCGTATATATTTATGGTTGTTCTTTTAGAAAATTAATGATCCTTTCTGCTGGGTTCTTCAGCTGACTTTGGCATGGATGACCGGGAGATGATGCGTGACGCTAGCACGTTTGAAGATGATATAATGCAGGGAGCCACTGACCCCAACCTCTTGCTGGAGGCTGAGCCGGGTCCAGCTAACCTCCCCGACAAATCCAACCACATGGAGTATGACGACTTTGGGGACGGCTCCATGGGCAACAGCGATGGCGGGATGCTTGGTAACAAGCTTGATTTTTTTTTTTTTTTTAGATTCAGTTATTTATTTTTTTTAAAGAAAAAAAAAAAACGTGTTGTTCTAATATTAAAATAAACCTTTGAAGGGGAGTTGATGTGTTTTTTTTTTTTGTTTTTTCTTCTTCTTGTCTCAGTTGACAAACTGCTGAGTTCTGAAGATGGAGGTGGCATCTTTGATGATCCGCCAGCAATCACAGAGAGCGTCATGATGCCTCCAGATCACGGGGATGATGAGGATGACTTTGACAACCTTCATTCACGTAAGTGAAGCTGGGTGTTTTGTTTTTTTGTTTGTTTTTTTTTGTGTTTTTTTTTATGAAACACCAATGTATTTTTAGTGCTCACATCTTGGATGAATAACTTTATTTTTGTGTGTGTTTCTGAGAAGCGGGTCCAGACAGTCCTGATTCTGGCCCAGCAGAGCCACTGCCAGCAATGGCCGACCAAACGGAACAGACGACTCTGGTTCACAACGAAGAGGAGGCCTTTGCCCTGGAGCCCATCGACATCACTGGTAGGCCTCTTTATTTCACTGAGTATGCTAAGCTATTGAAAATTCAAACTTGTCAATCATTGGACACTACTTGAAACTTTTTTAATACATTCTCTGTCAAATTTTATTTGAAGTGTGATCAAATTACACTAAAAGTTGTTTGAACAATTGCTCCTCCTTTACAGTAATGATTATAGTTGTCTCCATGCTAAAAGTCTAAACTCTGAACCCATGCTAAGAAAAATACTGTTTTGTTTTTTTGTGAAGGATGTAAAGTGAGATTTTTTTCTTAAGATCAAAAAAGATGGTAACAATAAAACCATTTACTTAGCAGTGTTTTTAAAAAAATTAAAACCTCCCCCCCTTTTTTTCTTTTTTTTAAAGAAAATGCACAACTGTAAAGATCATAAAGGCCTTGATAAATTATTGCAATTACCGTTGTGTGCAGCTAGTGTATCGTTTTAATCCTAAAGCATAGATTAATTCTATTTACCTTACTACTGAGCAAAGGAATTGTGAGATATTAGCAAGTCGCCAATGATGAAGCTGAACAAGGACTTATGCTCCCTGGAGTGTTTAATACTTTGCAGTCATGGTAATGGCAGCTTTGCTGACCTTTTCAAAATTCCTCAAATTCCTGCTAAAGCGAGGGGGTTAAGGCTCTTCACCAGACATGCCTGCTGTACTACACAGTTTTAAAGTCAAAGTAGCAGCTAACTGTCCTCATAGCTCAGGTGAGGTGATGCAAGAAAGAAGAAGAGGTTCCTGTGATTCCAATAACTGCCTTTCTTGTCGACAAATTACTTATTTTGTAATTGTTTGAATAGCTTCAATGTGTTTCTTATTGGCATGAAAATTGCCTTTAAACCCCTTGAATGGGCTGATTAGCAGGAGACACTTTTAAAGAAATATCTTTTTTGTATCGTTTTAAAAAACAACTTTAGTACAAATGATTCAATCAATCAAATTTTATTTGTATAGCACATTTCAGCCGCAAGGCATTTCAAAGTGCTTTACATCATATGAAAAACAGAAACATAATGCAACATAGAATCAACATTAAAAACAGCAATAAAAACACATTTAGTCAAGTTCCACCAATAAATTTATAATTGAGAGTGTTTCAAATAAAATCCTAAACAGGTTTGGTTTTTTGTCGAATTTGCATTTATAGAAGGTTTACCGATTACACTCTTATTGTGTTCTATGGAACAAAATATCTGTTGCTATTTTTATTCCCACTCACGCTCACAATCACACAGTTTAAAACGATGTAAATAGCCTTTCAACGGGCTTCCGGCACGAGGCTCCGTACACCTCTTTCACAGAATTTCGAGCAGGGACTCCACCGTCCCTCACGGATTTTGTGCTATGGCATGATTAAAGGTTACTTCCAGGTTTCAGAAGGTGAACAAATGATTGAGTAAATTAGATCTCAGTTTTAATCATTTAGCTTTGTTACATTAATTTTTTTTAAAACAATTTCCGCAGTTGTTCCCTTTTTTTCATAACCTGGACCACAACAATAGAGAAATGGGCCAGTTTACTACTATATTTTAAATCAACACACCATATTTGTTATTCTTTTATGGTTTGCAGTAGAGGAGCAGCATCTTCATTGCCTGTTTTTGTTCTTTCCAGTGAAAGAGACCAAGGCAAAACGTAAAAGGAAGTTGATTGTCGACAGCGTCAAAGAGTTGGACAGTAAGACCATCCGAGCCCAGCTGTCAGACTATTCCGACATTGTGACCACCCTGGACCTGGCCCCTCCCACTAAGAAGCTCATGATGTGGAAAGAGACTGGAGGAGTGGAGAAGCTTTTCTCTCTGCCTGCTCAGCCGCTCTGGAACGCCCGGCTGCTCAAGGTACCGAGGGATCAAAAATGATGAAGCATTGCTTCCAGATCTAATGCCGAATCACCACTGTAGGCAGTGTTTTATAAGGTCATTAGTAGCAGATGTTGTCAAGGTTGGTTCAAAACTGTAATCAGATTGGAGAAACGTGTTAAGACCCAGTTTTCATTTTGATTTAAAATTCAAATTGAGAGCACCCAGGCTCCAGGAGTTAAAGCAAGCGATTGGTTTCACCCTCCTCCCCTCTTTTTCACTCGCTCCAAATACTAAACAGAAGGCGTGCGGATTCACCTCTATGTTTTCTTGCATCTGTTCTGTGGCTGAATTAAATTCGCTGCACAATCTTTTGAGCAAAGTGTGCATGTATCTTAAAAACGAGCCCCTCTTCCAAATTGTAACGTCCGATCTCTGTCAGATGTTCACCCGCTGCCTGACTCCCCTGGTGCCAGACGAGCTGAGGAAGCGCAGGAAGGGCGGTGAAGCGGACAGTCTGGATGAGTTCCTCAAAGAGCTGGAGAACCCGGAGGTGCCAAGGGAGGAGATCATGACTCAGAACAGAGATGTTATTGGTAAGTCAAGATGGAGAAATGAAAGATGTCCCAGTGTTTAGAAGGGGAATGCAATGTTTTCACAATTTGTAATATGATTCCCCCTCTCAGATCAGACGATCATGGAGGAGCCCAGCATTCTGGCAGCTTCTACAATGGAAGGCAGCAGGACAGCTTTGGATGAGACGGTGATGCCTCCTCCATCCACCCCCCGTGGCGTTAAACGCAAGCAGCCCGTTGACAAGGAGGGAAGCTTTCCCGTGAGTTTATATATCTGAGAGCAAAGCTGTGGAAAATTCTCCTGTTTTATGTTACAAATCATCATTTATGGTCATAGTTTAGGTTGTGAAAATAATCTGAGTTGTTCTAAATGACCACATTTTCTGGAATAGTAAATTTGATAAACGAGAAAGTAGTCAAAGTTGAGGAATAAAATGGACTGTTGCCTCTAAGTTTTACCCTAGTCGTTGCTCTCTTTGCTCTCTCAGATGACTCCCCTGGAGCAGCAGCAAGTGGCTGACCGCTCAGACTTGTCACAAAGACTAGACATGCCTCAGGTTGATCTGCCCCCAGAGGAGGCCAGTGTCAACCTCACTCAGCTTGTCCCAGAACTCGACCTTCTCACCGACAAGGAAAAGGATAAGAAGGATGACAGCGAAGAAGAAGAGGTGAGGGGAAACTAGAATTGTTTTTATTTATTTATTTTTCCCTGCAAGGATGGAAAGTTATTGCTTTTTGTCACTAGTGAAGGGCTGGGATTTAATAAAGGCCTTAATTTAAAAAAAATTTAAAAAATGGTTTAATGCTCCATAATTAACGGGAAATGTATATATTTTTGCAAAATTCTATTTACCACAGAAACGATTAATCGGATTAACCATGACTAATCGATCATTGAAATAATTTTCAGCAAATTTTTTAACCAATAAATAAACTGTCGTTTTCAGACTCAAATGGGCCATTTTTCTGAAACGAGTGTAATAATTGAGCTGTAGTACAAATAAAACTGAACAGAAAATGTTGATTTTGCACTTAAGGTAAAAAACAAACAAACAAAAAAAACACCTTTGTAAACACATCTTAGCCAAAACTGAAGTGGAACTTAACCTGGTTTGAATTTTCTAAAGGAATATTGTTATTGCATTTTAGGCAATAAAATGTCGTGTTTTTTTTTTTTGTTTGTTTGTTGTTGTTTTTTTTAAGAATTTATGTACTTAAATCTTTTTGACTAAAATAAATATTGTTTAAAAAGGGTAAGTGGTTAAATGAAAAATCTCTAGAATGTACCACTTATTTTATTCGATTAATTGGTTACTAAAATAATCGTTAGTTGGAGCCTTAATTCTATTAATCAAACTAACATGCTGTGACGTAGCAGCAATAATCAAAGTTAATAGTTTAGCTTTATGCTATAGACTTTTGTTCAAGACTTGTGTAAGGAGAAAATGATACAGTAGTTACAAAGAGTGTTGTAACTCTTTGCTAATTTGTGGTTCTCAGGAAGAGGAAGGCCAGGCTGGAGACCAGGATCAAGAAGAGAAGAGATGGAACAAGAGAACCCAACAGATGCTTCATGGCCTGCAGGTAAACAACCCCGATCGTAAAATTAATCCAGAATATGTATTTATTTGTTGTTTTCATGATAATCGTACACTCCCTGACCCTTTGACGTCTCTTGGCCTCCACAGCGCGTTATGGCGAAGACCGGTGCGGAGTCGGTCAGTCTGCTCGAACTGTGCCGAAACAACAATAGAAAGCAGGCAGCAGCCAAGTTTTACAGCTTCCTCGTCCTCAAGAAGCAGCAAGCCATCGAGGTCACTCAGTCAGAGCCCTACAGCGACATCATCGCCACGGCCGGACCAAAATTCCACCTCATTTAGACATTGGAAGAAACAAACACTCTGCTTGCAACAGGCATACTTGTTTTTAAATTACTCAATTCTTTGCCTTTTTATTGTGTTTTCCAGTAAGCCCAGTTTTTATTTTATTTTATTTTTTCCTAGGGAAAGGGGAGGGAATTAAAGGGTAAGGGGTTCAGAACCTTTAAAAAACAAAACATGATTTTACTGTAATAAATATTGGATCATGCAGTATTCTTGGTTCAAACGGAGTGAGGAATGTTTTACAAGTATATTTATAAAGCAAACCCTTTTTCAGTCAATTTGTAAACTTTACTTCATTTTGTTTTCTAAGTTAAATTTCTGTTTTCTCATTCCCCAAGTTTTGCATCAGTCCCCATGTTTCAGTTAAAAAAAGATTTTCATGAAAGGTCCAATGTGTCACATAATCTCTGTAATGACTAGATGTTCTGGAAAGGTACTGTTTTACTGTTCAGAAGTGTAACCGTGCCCAACTTCTCTCTGTTGCACTCGCTCTCTTGTAAACAAAACAAATAACAAATCCCTCATTAAATTTCAAACTCTTATCTGGCATTAAATATTATGATTCAGATGTATAATTAAGGCAGTTTATCAATTAAGGTTTATGTAAATTTAATTTTTTTTGTACCTTTTTATGTTTATGCTTATTTGCCTTTTTGCATTATGTAACTAGGTAATGTACTTGTTACAGTTAAGTTCACCATCCCATCTTTTTAGATTCTGGGTAAATTCTAGTTGTGATACATCTGTAAAGATTTGAAATAAAGTGTTTTAAGTACTTGGTTAAGTCACTCTGCATCTTTTTATTTACACTTCCAATATTTTAGAGATTTTTCTCTTTTATAACAAATGCACACACTCTTTTCTATCCCTGTGTAGATAAAGGGTACACAGTGTCTGCTGTTTTTGCTTTTTTCTGCTGAGGAAAAACATTTTGAGGCAGAATGTTCAAGTATTATAACCTCAATGCAAAACGGTTTTTTATTTCAAATTATTTATTTCCAAGCTACTTGAACTTAAAGATTTTAGTCATTTATTAATCATCAAGCTTACACAAAGTGCAATATTTCCCTATCAGTTCAATCTTAACCTAGTTGTAGTGCATTTTTAAACATCACTGCTTATAACTAGCTGGCTCTCTTCTGTTGTGGAGCTTTAACATACCAAAAGTGAAATCTATTTTTAAAGAGTTTTGTTACTTCTATTCTTAAACGAGTACACGTCTTTTTAACGGAATTTACTTTTCTCGTTGTTTCCACACGGACCGAGGAAGGGAAACGTGCGTCGCCTGAATCTCTCCCCCTTTTCTTCCGCGTGGACCCCGACTAATGGCTTCCCGTAAGGAGTCCAGTTCAGCACCCAGCACACCAATGGCTTCTACAGGCGGTACCCTGGACTCTCCGGTCAAACAGATCCAAATTGAGGGACTGGTAAGGACCCGAGTTGCTCCATTTGGACCTTATGCAGACTGTTGGTGTTGTACAGCAACTAAACCGGTGTTAGCTAGATGCTAAGGAGTTAGCATCATCATGGCGGAGAGATGATGAACAGTTAGTTATGCTTATTAAATTCAACTGTTATCCTTTAACACAACCTAATTTTTTTTAAATTTAGTACATTGCATAAAAATATACACCTTGTTTGAGCTGATAGAGATATAATAAAAATATGTTAGCTTCTTTTAGCTTCAGTACTTTACATGGGCGTTTAATTTGGAAACCAGGACCTCCCTGTTTACAATTGTACCACACGATAATGGTGCTAAGAGAGCTGTTCTCAGACTTTGTTTCGGGCAGCAAATGCTTGTGAGTCTGCGTCACTGGCTTAATTTAACATCTTGGTTTTGTTATTGTGTTCTAATGCAGTTCACGTGGTTCCTATGCAGTGATGAAAAGTGTGACCGGGTTATCATTTAATGCAGCTCTAACAGGCGAGGACAGAATAAAACTGAATATGGAGACTCGTTGGTTTGCAGAATTTAAATCCGGCGTCGTTTTTCTACGACGCCGGATCAATCTCAAAAATAGCTGAATTAAACAATCAGAACTGTCTCGAATCTCAAAAATGGTCTGAGAAATGACAGCACCCCGTGCATATAATCAAACGAAAGTGCTGCTACCTTTGTGCATGCGTTGTTCATGGCCAGAGTAAAGAAAAACATCTGTTAGGGAATGGTGACATGATTAAACTCACTAAACAACAACCAAATTGTTGTGAGCTCCACGTGTTAAGCGCAAGAATTGCACTATGTTTAGTTTCTGTTTAATTTAGGACACAAAAACATTCAAGCTCATTTATAAAAACGTGAATTTCTGTTTCTGTTACATGGATGTTGCTCAGATGGTAGAAAAGATCACCACAAATTGGTGGTGAATCAGTCAAAACATTGTAAATCAGGTCATTGCATGCTGTCTTTGCTTCTGTTTTGTGTTTTCCATGATGTTTGAAGCCTATATTTAAAAAAAAAAGATGAAAAAGAAATTTGATCACTTGTTTTTTTAATCTGGTGCTTATTAGGAATCATATTGTTTGTAGACTTCAAAATGGAATGAGGCAAATTTAAATTCAGAAAAAGTATGGAAATTTTATCTTTTCATGAAACGTTTGTACACCCTTCAATTCTATTTCTCAATTTGTTGTGATGGATTTTTTTAATGTTGTCTCTTTCTGTAAAATCTGCCACAATTTGTTGCCTATTATTTTTTAATGTAAATAGCTATTTTCTTAGTTTACATATTTTCAAACTACACATGCATCAATCATCCTTCCAACACATGGCAATTTCTGATTTTCCTTAAGGTCTGGCAGCCAGTTCTTTTTTTAAAAGAACCATTAAAAAAAAAAAAAAAAAAAAAAACTTCTGAAGGTTGTTTGATCGAGTTAGTAATTTTTAATCCAAAAGAAAAAATAAAAATTAC